>MU781548.1:8405-25450 GCA_026770625.1 Nicotiana glauca
AAAAATAATTTAACAGAAAAATTCTTTTACTCGGGTTCTAGACCTCGAATTTCGACTCCGGGCACATGCCCGAGTCCCATATTTTTCTACGGACCTTCCGGGACCGTCCAATCTCGGGTTCGGGTCCGTTTACCAAAAATGTTGACCAAAGTCAACTATAATCATATTAATATCAAATTTCTTCAAAATTTTCACAGAATTCACATATTTTAACACAAAAACTTTTCGGCTACACGCCCGGACTGTGCACGCAACTCGAGGCAATATAAAATGAGGTTTTGAAGGCCTCAAAAGCACGGAACAGATGAGGAAAACAGGTGATGACCCTTTGGGTCGTCACAAAACTCTCGGAGATCGCGTCTCATCCCTTGATCGGGGAATCACAAGCCATCAAAGCACATAAAGCACATACAATAAAAAAACTGAGCGCTCATGTGCGCATACAGACGTGAGGAAGGAATTTCAAGAATTATATCTCAAGCTGAATCAAGTCCGCACGATAGGAATTCCAAGAAAGTGAGGTTTCCTAAAGGTTCCGCAGCCTCTTGAGGATAAATATAGACGTCTCCATACCGATCCACGAGACTCTACTAAACCTGCTCATGACTCGTGAGACCTAGTAACCTAGGCTCTGATACCAACTTATCACAACCCAAATTCCCAAACCCGGTCATGATGGCACCTCTCGTGAAGACAAGGCCAGCCAACGGAACAACGATGCCCCTTTCAATATTATTAAACATAAAGGAATAGATAAATACAACTTAATGACAATAATAATCAATATCTACAACCCAACACAACCCGACCGGGGTGTCACAAGTCACGAGCATCTAAAGAAGCCTGAACACAACTACAGAGTCTGTAATTTACATGAATCAAATTAAAATCAAAGAAGGGAAAATTAGGTGCCGCGAACGCTGGCGGTCACCTTACTCCGATAGTGATACCTTCAATCAGCTCAAAACCCGCTACCGGATGAACAATACTAGCAACTGTACACGAGGTGCAGGGAGTAAAGTGAGTACTCCAACTCAACGAGTAATAAGAGTAAATAATAACTGAGCGGTAAGAAAACACGTAAAGCACTCCATCATGCCCTATAGGACAGTAAGACCATTGAGAAAACAGTAATTCCATGAAAATCCTTTAGAAAATTTCTGGCTCAGTTAAAAACCTCTTTTGAAAATATCCTTTTCCCAACAGTCAATGAATTGATTGCAAAATCAGATAGTGTAAGTACGCACATAAGTCAGCCCCTCGGGCACAACACTCCATTACAAATAACACCAGGGTATCTGGTAACAGTGCAAGAAATAACATGAATGCCAATGAAATGAGAGTGCTGGATGTCATGACACATAGTACAAACAGGAACCAATGCATGAATGCAATGCAATGAATATGATGGTACATTACAGTACCCACTGCGGCACGCAGCCCGAGCCACCCATAATCATTTAATGTCGACGACGCCCATTGGGGGTGTGTACAGACTCGGGAGGGGCTCTTACAGCCCAAGCGCAATATCAAGCCATCTCGTGGCATCAATCAAATCCTGGTCAGTCATTGTTACCTGACCCATTTACATCATATAGTGCCATTGCTACCATCATTTCAAGTTCCTCCTACGGCGCACAGCCCAAGCCACCCATAATGTCTCAAGTCACATCACACAGTGCCATTGTTCCCACTATTTTAAGTCACTATTGCAGCGCGCAGCCCGAGCCACCCATAATCAGTCCAGAAAACATCATAAGCCCTATGGGCATTTATAAAACAGTATTTCTCAGCCCGAAATAACATTTAAAATATCATTTGAGTTTTCAAAACTTAGAAATATGGCTGAGTTTGCAAAACAGTATTTAAAACCTTGGACTGAAACCAAATAATATGCAAGTCATGCTAAAGCGGTAATATCAATCCCCGAAGGATTTACATAGTTGGCACGAAGCCCAAACATGGAAATTAGCCCAAATTATGATGATAACAAGTAATTTCAATCAATACGCGGTAAAAATCAACAACCGGGACGGACCAAGTCACAATCCCCAACGATGCTCTACCCCATGCTCATATCCGGTGTGCAAGTCACCTCAATACAACACTATGATGTGCAAATCCGGGGTTTCAAACTCTCAGGATATCATTTACAAGTATTAATCACCTCGAACCGGTAAAATCTCTAGCTCGCGACGGCTTAGCCCCTCAAATCGGCCTCCACGCGCGTCGTTGTGAAGACGTGATTTTTGCCCTATATATGAATTATTCCCAAATTTCAAGCAAAAAAAAGACTTTTCCTTATTTTACAATATTTGTGAATTTTGATGTTATTTTCTATTAATTGTTTGTATTTTATTTGTGCATGTTAATTCATATGAAAATACAAAAATACATTTGGCATTTTCATTTAGGATTTAACTTCGTATTTTAGTATTAATTAGGGATTAATTTGTTTTTAGAACAAAATATAAAGAAAATAACAAAAATAGTCCACTTTTGCATTTTTAATTGTTAATTATTGAATTTGTCACAAAATAGATGTTAAACAATTTTAGTTTCATTTAGGAAATAAATTAGGTTTCTAGTTTAAATTTTGCATTTTAATAACATCAAAAAATATAAAATACAAAACAATAAAAAGAGTAAAAGAAAACAATGGGAAAGAAAAAACAAAAGAAAATAAAATAAGGTGGGCTGTTACACATGGATTGAATCTGAGCCCAAAATAAATACCCCACGCCCAGGCCCAAATATTCCCCACCCGGTCCAGCTCCATCTCAAACAAAACGACGCCGTTTCACGTTATTAAATCTGAGCCCTTCATTTCCCTGATCCAACGGTCCAGATGAGATCCTTCATTTAAATAAAATTGTAATAAAACATTAAAAAAAACCCTAGACATAAATTTCATCCTTGTACACCCCTCTATATCACCGGTATAACACCACCATTGCCTCCACCGTTCTCCGCCTCAGCGTCGCCGGCTGAAAATCGCCGCTGGCAGCGGCGGAGCTCCAAAAGACTCCAAAATTTCACCACCCATTCTTCTCATCCTCCTTATCACGAATCCACCATCCATTTTCCTTAAACGTCAACCAGATCCGTCGAATCTTAGACTGAAGATTTTCCGGCCATGACGCTACCGGTCCCAAACTCCACCAAATTTACACCATTAACTCTCCTCACTCTCCTCTTTCCAACAATGCCTCCAGCTCCCCTCGAATCTAAGCCGAGCCTTTCGAATTTTAGTTTAAAGTTTCGGTTCGAAACCCTAGTTCCTCCAAATGACCCCAAAAATACACCCTGCACTCTCCTGGTTATCCTCTTCTTGAATTTCTCATTAGTTTCCATCAAACACCAACGGAACTGCTCAAATTTTAAACGAAGAGAAGGCAGAACCTCAAGAAGTTCGGGTTTACTTAATTTCTGCCGAGTCCCTGAGTTCAGTATTGGATTCAAGTCGCGAAACAATGTGTTCGTTTGTTCTTTGACAAGAACGAGCGATTACATTATTCTGAGGCTCGAGTCGAGTTTTCCGATTTCCGATTCCGGGCTCTGTAGGTAAGGCTTTTGGTCCTTCTTCATCATTTTTTAACAAATGATATGTCTGTCAATTAGTTAATTTAGGACTTTGTTGTAGTTTCTTCATCTTTGTCAGTTCGTTTTAACCGGTGTTTAATTAGATTAGTTCGTTGTTTGTTCTTCAGTCTCTTTTGATTCATATTGGGTATTGGTTCGTCAATTCAATTGTGCTCGATTTGGATTTAAGTGTATCATGACTAGTTAAGCATTTTTCTGTTTGGTTAGTGATAAGATATAGTCTATTTTAATCAGATTGATTCTGTGTTTTAGTTAATTAGTCTTGGCTATTGGATTTAGGTTCATATAAGTTTCATTTGATCAGTTAGGAGTTTGTTTAATTTTGAATGATTTTGTTGGTTTAATTCTAGAGTAATGGGTCGTTTGTTTATAGTTGATCATTTTCAGATAGGCTAAAAGAGGGCTGGGGTAATACAGTAATTTCAGGGGGGTTTCAGGGGTAGTTTAGGCATGAAAAAGGGTAGTTTTATTAGAAATGGTAAATTCAAAACAAAGGCAAGGGTAGTATAGGCATTACATAGGTAAAAGAATACTCTAGTACCCTCTAGATAGGGGGTACAAGTAGAATTGCAGTAATTTTAGTGTAGTTACTTGAGAAACAAGTCAAAAAATGAGGGATGAATCTGAAATAAACTAGGGACTGAATTTGAAATCTGAAAATCTGACTTGCACATAATCTTTGCCTATAAAAGGGCATGAGTAGTTCCTTGTTTCACAAGTTAGAAACCCCCTGAAAATTTCTACAAGTTTGGAGCCTAAAAAATTCCCCCCAAAAACTTCCTCTTCAATTTCAGATCTGATTTTGAAATTCAAACCTTCAAAAATCCAAAAACAATAGAAATCCAATAGAAAAATCCAAAAATAATACTGTTCCATTAATACTTTAGATAAATTTCAATTTTAGTTGTTTCTTCACAGTCTTAGTTCAGTTTTGGTTGGCTGAAGCTCCATAGTCTGCTGATATTTGATTTCGAGTGGGTTTTTGAATTCAATTGAGTCATTTTGGATCAAATTGAGTGCAGTTATTTCTGTGCTGTGATTCTGGTTATTGTTGAGGAAATTTTGATTCAAATCATCTTTGTTGCTGCTGATTTTGATCACTGCTAAAACCTCTGCTCTTGCTGATCTCTCTCTTGTCCTTTGTTATTTCAAATTTCCAGGTATATTCTAATACCTCAAGTGAGGACTGGATTCCTATGTATGACTGCTGTTGAAGATGAATATTTGAAGACTCTTTCGTTGCCTTTGTTTACATGTTGTGATTTGTATACTTAGGCATTTAATTCAATGTTGTTCTTAGACTATCGTCTATTTTTTGTATTAATTAAAAATTGAGTTGGACTATAGATTGTATAACTGGACTTGGACTGGTATGATTACTAATTCATATGGTTTGTTAATTAGCCTAGAGTAAGGTGTATTCAATAGTTAATTGAACTATTAGTTTTGGTAATAGCATTAACGTAGAAATCAACTCCAGGTTTTTGTGTAAAGCTAAACATTCAAATAAGTGTGATTTGTATTAAAAAATGGAATTCGCTTTGGATTGCATGTTTTTTGGGTATAAAATCAGTTAGGGTTCATATTGCGTGCTGTAGTTGAGTTTTTGTTTCATTGACCATCACAAATGTTGCACAAGTAGATACATTAGGAGAAGCATAAATATTCGAAGTAATAAATTGGCTGATAATTGAATCTGTTATTTATTGAGTTTGAATTCAAATTTCCATGAGTGTAATAACCTGGAATGTTAACTATCTAAAAAAGCTAGGATTACTTACTCCTGTAATTAGATTTGTTGGTATACAACACGCCTTGGGCCTGAATCATTGCTTCATTTTAGAATTGGGCCATTTTGAGCCCAGAACTTGGTTCCTTCATGGACATAGGCTGCCCAGCTCATCAGACCGAGTTGTTTTTCTGTTTGGGCCAACTATTAGGCCAAAAAAAAAATGCTAGAAGTCAAATCCCCCTTTTAAAATTACATTAGGAACATGGAAATTAAATCATAAATATAAAATCGGGTTTTGAATTAGGTAGCGGGTTCAAGCTAAAAGGGTTTCTCCTTTTGTTTGAATTCGGACTTGAATTTGAGGCTCGAATTTATACTTGTGAATTAATTGGCCTTTTAGAGACAAATAATAAATAGAAAACTTTAGTTCATTTTAGGTTGGCCTTTTAATAAAAAAAAAATGAGACGAGCCTCGCCAAACCAAATACAAATTGCGGGGCCCTCATAATTACCTAATTAAAAATACTTAGAGATTCGGGATGGGTCGTTTAGCAAATTTCACGGTCTTCCCAAAAGATAACAACACGTTAGTCTCTTTAGGCGCGATTTTAATAAAATTACCTTCCTAAATACGGGTATGTATTTCATGCGACCCAAATCCGAATCCGAAAACGTTGAATAAGAATGTGTCGAGGATCCGGGTGCATTTCATGCGACGTGATCCGAAAACATGTTCTTAAACGACGTTCACTTTCTTAATAATTGACAAAAAAATGGATAATCATTCTAAAATTGCACTATAGATTAACATGTATAAAAATAAAAAATTTAGCCAAATATAGCAGTTGAGCGACCGTGCTAGAACTACGGAACTCGGGAGTACCTAACCCCTTCTCCGGGGTTAACAGAATTCCTTACCCGAATTTCTGGTTCACGACTGTAATACAGAGTCAAACCCTTTCTTCGATTGGGGATTCAAACCGGTGACTTGGGACACCATAAATCTCCCAAGTGGCGACTCTGAATCTCTTAATAAACAAATCCCGTTTCGATTGTCCTTTAATTGGAAAAACTCCTTTTATTATACCCTTCACGGGGTGTAGTAGTGAAAAAAAGAGGTGTGACAGTTGTATCTAACAAAAAACAGAGCGAATACATCACAATATGCTAAGGGAACAATACCCAATCGAAAACAATCGAGAATTAGCAAAAATCTCGAAACTAGCAAAACCCGAGCCCCGGGACCACTTCTCGAAATCCAGAAAATTTTACACCAAAATGTTCCTTATCTCACCACGAGTTTACACATATCAAATTCACAAGAATCGGAGTCCATTTGACCCCTCAAATCACAAATTCTCATTCAAAAACCCAAGCCCTAGTTCTTCACTTTTTAACCAAATTTCCNTCTCGTCAAAGGCTCCCAAGCTTGCTTAAAATGGTGGAAAATGAACCCAAGTCGCGGATGAAATGATATTAAAAACCCTTCTGCCCAACTGACAATTCCTTCTACGCGAACGCGATAGACCTCTCGCATTCGGGATGGCCAAAAAATCCACTGGGCCACTTTACTCTATGCGAACGCGGAGCCCATCTTGCGAACGCGATGCACTGCCAGGCCCTACTACGCGAACGCGTACCCCTGGTCGCGAACGCGAAGAGCAATGACCAGGGGGCCCCAAACTCCTTCTACGCGAACGCGAGATTCCACCCGCGAACGCGAGATTCCACCCGCGAACGCGATGTCCAATAGTATCAAGCCTACGCGAACGCGAATGCAAAATTATGCCTGCAACTGCTGCTTAAAATCTGCAACACTCCAAGACAAAATTCTCCCATTTGATCATCCGAAAATACCCCGAGGCCCCCGGGACATCAACCAAAGGCACCAACATGTCCCAAAACATCACACGAACTTGTTCCAATCATCAAAACACCTCAAACAATACTAAAATCATCAATTCACATCAGATTCAAGCCTATGTTCTTCAAAAACTTCCGAAATGCACTTTCGATCAAAAACCCGACCAAAACACTTCCGAATGACCTGAAACTTTACAGACATATCCAAAATCACCTAACGGAGCTACTGTAACTCTCGGAATTCCATTCCAACCCTCGGATCAAAATCTCACCTATCAACCGAAAATTGCCAAAATACTAACTTTGCCAATTCAAGCCTAATTCTACACCGGGTCTCCAAAATCAATTCCAATTGCGCTCCTAAGCGACAAATCATTCCCCGAAGCTAACCAAATCACCAAAAATCACATCCGAGCCCTATAACTCATAAGTCAACGTCCGGTTAACTTTTCCAACTTAAGCCTTTCTTAAAGAGACTAAGTGTCTCATTTCTTATCAAAACCAATCCAAATCAACTCTAACACACCACATTTCTGTAACAAAACATGAAGAAGCATAAAAATGGAGAAAACAGAGCAACAACACATAAGACGACGGGCCGGGTCGTCACACATAGATGTCGTCGACGAATATTTTACATCGGTTCCAACCTCCTTATTTTTCATAAAGACATAACATAGAGATCTCTTCATTCATATATTCAGGTACCTGAATCTCTCATGAGATTTTATGAAGTGTTATGTCATGTGATCTTATAGATCACTTGCCTCCTTTATTATGATCATTTGCTCTTCTTCTTTATCAAGAAGTTTATTTGAAACCGATTGTCTATACGCTTTAACCGTACCATAGACTTTGTCCTTCTAGGATTTAATAGGATCATTTGCAATGAGAATATTGTTACTTTCATTGGGTCAACAAATGCATCTAGCACGCTTTGCAATATATTGCAGATGAATTATCTTTTATGAACTTTAAGTTCATATTATCTTATTCGAGGATCTAGATGTACACATGATAATTCAATACACGTAACGTTTTCTCAACTGTTTATCTTGTCTCCCTCTCATGTTAGAAAAACTAACTTGCTTCCTCAATTTTAAAAATCCATCTTTGTGCATTATGGTGTTATTGAAAATACACACCGCACATCAATAATAATAAGATGGAATTATTTGGTTCATGACCCTGAACTACTTGTGAGGGAAGAAAATAATATACTTTTGTATATAATGTATATCAAACTGATATACAAAATTTTGTTCTCATAAACAATTATTTAGCTATTAAGTGGAGGCACTCAATAAATCATTTTTCTAAACCAACTGTGATGTAAACCAACTTATCAATATGAACTATCTTGAATAACTAATCTGAAAATTATGCTCTAAATCAAATTATTGAGCAAGTTACCTCACAAACACCATGTTGCGGGTTAACAAATAATCGCACATGTAACCATCTCATAGATGCATCTTATGTGGTATACATGGCAGGTGAATGGGCCCATATTCACCTTTGATATTTCCAGCATTCATGAGATTCAATCCCAATAAGAACAAACAACGTAAGAGAATTCGTAAAGAACTTTCTAGCTCTTTGATATTTACCCATGTGAATTCTCTATTATATTTGCACATCATACTTAAATTGATATGGCTAAACCAATTATGCCAACTGAATAAATTATCAATATTGATAAACTTCAGATTTACACCATGACGTGTGCAATTATCAATAAACTCCAAGTTTATTATGATATGAGGTTTTATATCAATAAACATGGTATTCTTTTATTTGTGTAGTACAAACTGGAGAATAAAGCGGATAGCTTTTCACATACATATTGCTCCGCTACAAATTGTAGTAATAGAACATATTAAATCTTTTCTTTATTTATAGTCTCAATATAATCAACCGCTTTCGCGTAACTGAATAAGTTTCTTTGAGACTTACTACAACACAATACCTTATTGGTAATCAATTGTGTTTCTCCAAAATAGTATAATTGGCTCTTGTAGAGTTCTCAATTAATTTTGTAGTATCACATATTCATCAACATCCATATGGTGAATATCTCTTTTAAGGAGAAAGTTATATCATTATGGTCATGGTCAAAATTATATGCACGATATGTTTCTTGCATTACCGTTGACTTTTAATAATCACAATGCCAAAATATTTTAGCGTACAATAGGTACGTGACCAATGACCATTCATGCCATAATAATGATACTATTTTCTTATATCATCTCAAACCTCCTTTTAGAGGTGAGTGTAGTATATTCACTACCACTAGCGCATTCATACTCTTCCAAAAATGAATATGTATTCATAAATCAGATGTTGTCACATTCACATTATGAATGGGCCATAATCATCTATATGTGCTTTATAAAATCTCATGTCAAATCGATGACAAATATTACTTTCACAAAGTGAAGAATTATTTAGAGAATCCTTATTGTTCTCATTACCACAGTGATAACGATTATAATTTCGTCTATTGCCACGTCCACGCCATTGATACATTCATAGTAATAATTTTGTCTTCTTTCAGACTTATCACATACTGCTATCACATTCTCTTAAGGGAATGAGAATGGAGCAAATTCAATGAGATGAGTTTTCAATAGTTTGCCCACAATCATATATGAATTTGATCATGACAAGGCATAGAAATTTTACCACTTCAGGTGGTTGTAATTTCTTACAAACTCTATTAGAATTATAATCAAACGTTGTTGTCTTTGCTTGCATATAAAATTAAATTATAGAATTTCAAGAATTTAAAAGAGTAAAATAAATTAAAATACTTACCTTAAATCCAAAATTTAATCATGAAGGAAGTTCATGGAACAATTGACAATCATTGTGCTCAATTCCAAAGCTTCTACTTAATTGATTAGAGTCTCGTGCTGATAACGTGTTATGAAATAATAAAAGAAGAAGAGTATTACAGAGAAAAATAGAGAGAGAAAATTCTTATTGATATGTGATGAATTAAAATGGAATAGAACCCTCTATTTATAGGGAGATGTTGATTTAGCCACCAAGTAATAAACCTTAGAATCTCTTTAAATATAGACATTCACCATAAATAGAATTCTATTTATAACATTTTTGACCTTTTTCATGCATATTAAACAATTCATCTTTTAGCATTAATTAACAAAAAAATTGATCATGTTAAACTTGATTTGTTATTAAATATATAATAAATACTTCTCTTGGTGCATACAGAGGAATACACCAAAACAGCTTTGACCAAAGAGTTTATTTTGTTGTGAGGTAAATTTTTCTCTGAGGTATGAGATTATATTAGTGTTAGTGTAGCAACATATGGTAGGAGGGTGTTAAACAAAAAAAAGTTAATTCCTGCATACAACACCACAAAAGATGATATTAACTACCTAATAAAATCAAATCATCCCAATAAGAATACAGAAAGGCACAAATGCAATGGCAAATACATAAAAATTCTACAAAAATTAACAAACACATGTCATTACATTAAATATACATTGTATCAAAAGGATGAAGCATGTGATGTATCAAACTTTGAGTTTTTGAATACAACATAAAAAAATAGATACAGGCTTAAAAAATACATTAAATTTATTAGAATTTGTTAAGGGATGAATTCAAATAGGTTTAAATACAACTACCACAACAATAAAATACTAAACGAAACAAATACAGTGTATCAAGCAAAAAAAAATAAAAATCTCCAAAGGTATAATGTATAAAAAATAAAATAAAAATAATGGATACTCTGTATAGGTAAAACTGACAAGTATTCGTATACAAAAGAAATACACAAAATACATGTATGTATAAGTTACAAAAACATATACATCACCTTCTCCTTCAGTGACTCGCTTTTAGCAACATGTTAAACCATACTCCCGGAAGCGACTTCGCTGATTTTTCTCCTATTTTTCACACTTGTTTGTGTACGGAAACCTTTTGTCACGACCCCAAATCACCCCGGTCGTGATGGTGCCTATCGCAGAACTAGGCCAACCGATTCAACACTTATAACATAAAGGTCTTTTTGTTAATTCATTTACTAGGCAAAACTGATCACAATTCTATCGTTTTAATATATCAAAATAAGCAGAAACAAGTAAGCAAAAACATCAACTCTGTCTGATCCCGGTGTCACTAGTCATGAGCCACTAACATATACAATCTGACACTGTCTACTCAATACAATATGAGACCGAAATAGATAATACTAAAAGATAGGAAGGATAAGGCAGGGATGTGGACGTCGTGCAGCTACCTCTAAATCTCCAGAAATGCTCTAAAGGCAAGAAACAACTCTCTTTCAAATGTTCTAGCACCTGGATCTGTACACAAGGTGCAAGGATTAACGTTAGTACGCCAACTCAGTAAGTAACACTTATAAATAAAGGCTGATTGCAGTGACGAGCATTTAAAATCATAAATATATCATAACATAAAATCTCGGAGGAAATAGCAAGATCAAATCAATAGATAAATTCTGAACATCCACTTAAAACTCCAGTTTCAATGAAAAGTCGTTAAAATATTTATCCAATATTTTTAACAGTGGCTCAGTATAAAGAAGGGTGAAAATAGTATTTTCATGAAAACAAGCCCTTCGGGCAACGTATCACTCAAATAAGTATCTAGCCCCTCGGGCAAGTCTCTCAATCACGCGGGACTCAGCTTTCACCAATCAACACTCACGCTCAATAAATATCTCGTAATAACCGTTGCGGCGTGCAGCCCGATCCATATATATATATATATATATATATATATATATATATATATATATATATATATATATATATATATATAGCGTTGTGGCGTGCAGCTCAATCCATAACTATCCTCACAATCCGGCCCTCGGCCTCACTCACTCATCAACCTCACAAGCCACTCGGGATCTCAGTGCAAACTCAGGGAACTCATCCCAAAATACTTTCATTAATATTAAAATAGAGTGAGGAACAAGACTTAACAATAAGTAGGTATAAACCATTACCGAGGATAATGCTTTCTATAAAAAACAATGTGAAGATAATAGTAAAAATGCTCCTGAGGGTCCAACAGTATGACACAAGGTCCCAAACATGGCATTCAGCCCAAATTAACAGAATCATTTCTAAAACACATAGATATCATATAGAGTAATATGCAACTCTACAGTTGCCATGGGACGGACCAAGTCACAATCCCTACTGGTGCACGCTCACACGCCCGTCACCTAGCATGTGCATCACCTCATTTATCAAAATAGTACGAAATTCCGGTATTTCATACCCTCAAGTCTAGATTTACAATAGTTACTTACCTCGAATTGAAAATCTACTCCACAATGCCCTTACCTCTTGACTCTGCCTCAAATCGCCCCGAATCTATCCAAAATTAGAATCATAACATCAATACATGCCAAAGGAATAAAGTCCACGCGAAAATTATCAAATTTAATCAAAATTCCTGGCCAAACCCGACTCCCGAGACCACGTCTTGGAATCTGATAAAAATTACATCACTAGAATCCTTATCTCCCACAAGTCTATACATACCAAGATCACCAAAATCGGACCTCAAATGTCCCCTCACATCTCCAATTTAAACTCTCCAATTTCAAGCCCTAATCTCTCAATTTCTTCCCTAATTTTCCCATTAAAATCATGCCTACACAATGAAATAATTTCCACAAACATAAGATACAAGGTCCAAGTAGCTTACCTCACTGAAAACATGTAATTCTCCCTTGAAATTGCAATCCCCAAGCTCCCACTCGACCAAAAATGCTGGATAAAAGACGAAGAAGTGATGCTTATATAGTTTCTGCCTAGCGATTTCTACACCTACGGTCTCCAAGTCGCTTCTACGACACCGCACCTGCGAAAAAACCAACGCAGGTGCGGTTTCACTTAACCTTGAGAATACCGCTTCTGCGGTCCACACCCGCATCTGAGATCCTGCAGGTGCGGTCCTTAGAGCGCACCTGCGGCCTTATCGGTATTTTCTGATTTATGAACTAGAAAATAATATGCCTTACTATTAATTGCATATCCTATGAAAATACAATTAACGATTTTCGGTCCAATAATTACTCTCTAGGTTTAGGAACTTGCACTTTAGCTAAACACCTCCACACTTTAAAATATTTTGAGTTGGGTTTCTTCCTTTCTATTTTTCATATGGAATGGATTGCGTTTTGCTATGTGGAACTCGATTGAGTATTCAGTTAGCTGTAAGAATAATTTCCTCCCACCCCTTCCCCAAAGGTTCTGGGTTAAACCAGAACTTATCAACAAGGCATTAATCATTTTCTTTAACGTTCCATTCTTTCTTTTCGCAATTCTTATAGATTATAGCGAGTAAGGGGTAGTTGTTTGATGAATAATTCCATATTCTAAACATATTTCTTCAAAAGGAGATTCGTATTCACCACCCCTATAACTTCTTATCATTTTGATTTTCTTGTTAGTTGCGTTTCAACTTCATTTTGTATTGCTTGAATGCATCTATTGCTTTATATTTAGTACTCCCTCTATTTCAATTTATGTGAGCCTATTTCTTTTTTGGTCCGTTCCAAAAAGAATGACCCCTTTCTATATTTGGTAATAATTTAGCTTAAATTTACAATTCTACCCTTAACGAGAAGCTTTTATAACCACACAAATACTCTGGGCCCCTTTTTGGCTTGTTTTAGACCACAAATTTTAAAAGTCTTTATTTTTTTCTTAAACTCCGTGCCCAGTCAAACAGGTTTACATAAATTGGAACGGATTGAGTACTAAGTAAGTAAATATAGCAATAGTGAGTACAATCGTCAAGAAATTTATGAAATACTTCTTTCCACTGCGAGATAGTATTGACTCCATGTCGCAAGTATCTATGTGAATCAAGTCTAAACGATTTGAATTCCTTTCAACAAACTTATAAGGATGTTTAACATACTTAGACTCCACATATATTAGACATTTTTATTTGTCACATTCAAGCTTAGGCAATACTTTTAAATTAATTATTTTTCGCAAGGTTTTGTAATCGACATGTCCCAAACGTGCATGCATAAATTATTTGACTCAAGTAAGTAAGAAGAAGTTGAAATTTCATTATTCTCATTGACCATTACAATTAAGTTTGAAAAGTCCCTCACTAAGTTGACCCTTTACTACAACCATTTTTTCTTGCTTATTACAACCTTATCAGCTATAAAAATGCACTTAAACCCATTCATGACGAGAAGTGCAATGGAGACTAAATTCTTCCTACTTTCAGGAACACGAATTGTTCAGAGTCACCACCTTGCCAAAAGTTATTTTCAGAAATATCTTGTCACATCATTCAATATTGGTCGTTGCAGAATTTCCCACAGAAAGAATCTCTTCGGGTCCAACAGGAGCATAAATATGTAGGAAACGCTTCTCTTACAGAACAAACACGTCGAATGCTCCAAAATCAATCCATAATTCCTTGGGTTTTCCCGCCATGTTGCATTCAGGAAGCATCATAGACAAGTCATAAATATCCTCACAATTTTTAACCATGTTTGCTTGAACCTTCTTCTTGTATTTCTTTGGAGCAGGACAATCTGCAGACTTGTGTCCAGCTTTCCAGCAATTGTAGCAATTTCCTTTCAATCTCTTCTTGCTTGGGTTACATTTTTGTCCACAAGACTTCTTTCTCTTTTTCTTATTTTGTTGAGCATCCTCAATAATGTTTTCTCCCATTACCTGTTGAGTTTTCACAACCCTTCTTTTCAGCAACTTTGTTTTCCTTTTAGATCCTTAACCGAATAATGAGATCTCCGAGCGACATCTCCTTGCATGTGTGTTTCAAGTAATTTTTGAAGTCCTTCCACAAAGGAGGCGATTTCTCAATTAAAGCTACAATGATATTATGAATAATCACTTGCAGTTCCTGTACTTGGGTAATAACAGACTTGTTTTCTACCATTTTATAGTCCAGAAATTTTGCGGAAACAAATTTCTTCAACTCGACATCCTCAATTTTGTATTTCTTTTCAAGCGCAGTCCACAGTTCTTTAAACGTCTCCATGGTATTATAGACGTTTATACAAATCGTCCTCTAGTCCGCTAAGAATATAATTATTGCATAAAAAATCAGAATGCTTAATAAACCTTTGAAGTCTAAGGGTAGTCAAATATATAAATATCTTTTGTTGCCAGCGCTTGAAATCAATCTTGAAAAAATATTCGGACTTTTCTGTTGGTGCTGGTGCCAATGTTGACAGTTACCATAAGAATAGACTGCTTCAGTCACATTTCTGTAAAAAGAAAAATGACACAAATAAATGTTTGATATACGGTGAATTTTTTTTGTTCTTCAAATGAATAAAATTAGAGTAGAAAATTGCGTAGATTTTAATCTTCAATGGAGTAGAAAATCACTATGATTTTAATCTTCAAATAATAGATAATAAAATGAAACAGAATTAGGTTAAAATACAAAGACGGAATAGAAAATACGAAGGCTTTAATTTCCAAACTGGGAATAAAAAATCACACATATTTTAGTCTCCAGAACATTGTATACAACACATACAGAATATAAATAAAGTTCCTTAAGCTTGTTAATATCTGTATTTGTAAAAATTTCTACAATACAGAAATAACGAAAAACAAAAATGTGGAAGAAATAGAATCTGAGCCCACTGAATTCACAGTGTTTCCTTAAGGAACTTAATCCTCTCCTAGTATCCCCGAGGTTTAAGATTATTTTCTTTCATGATAGAACGGATTACACACTAGTATAGCGGCATTTCAAATCCCGGTATTTCTGCGAATACAAATGGGGGCAGCAAGCTCACTTTGTTTGTTTTGTAGGAAAACAATACAGAAAGAAAGAAGAGATTTCAGAATTTTTGAAAGGAGAATCTACAGGAATGGCCTGATATTTGTAATCAACAAGTTGGGTTCAAACGAAGAGGTGCAACTCTTCAAGAAAGCTAGCAAAATACAATTAAACTCAATCAGATCTGTTTCTGATTTCTGTTAAATGATCTGTGTACGGGTCGGACTTCAGTGCAGTTCTCGTCTTGACCCGACCCCTTAGCCTCAAGGGCCTATTCCTCCTTAATGGGCTGGTTCATACCGAGCCGATCTGTTTGGTCAGGCAGCTTTCTCGAAGAGTGAAGCTAGCTCGTGCTCTTACGTGGAGTTTCAGTTTTGTTCAAAGATTTTGGATAGGAAATGCCCTCAATTAATCAAATAAGACGTTTACATCACTTAATTTCGCTAGCTGGCAAAAGAACTATTGTCCAGAACCTATCTAGAAAAATAAAAAGAATCATTGACTAGAAGTAATTACAACTCAAGGACATGATAATAATTATATAGTAATAACTATAACTCTGAGTTGGCATGTTTATATTTTGTGATGAGTTGCCATGATCTTGAGCCTGGTGAGAGAATTGTTCCTTACCGACACTCTTCCCTACATAGCTTCAACTAATTATGCCATGTTAGTAATTTTTTTTGATTTAATTGAGGTAATAATGCATATTTAATCATAGTTAAGTAATAAATTTTATATAAAAAAACATATGATGCGCTTATTTGTTTAATGTTTTCGTGCACAAAGTACAAATAAGTAGTATTCATCTAACGGTTAAGGGTCACATTTGCCCTTCTACTATCAAAAATAGGCCTTATTTATCCTCCGTTTGAGTTTCTTAACAAAAATATCCCTGCTGTTATACTTTTGGGTCAAATTTACCCTTCAACCGTTAAATATAACTTACAAGTTTATAGCGGACACGTGGCAGCATGTCATTGGACATGATTAAAAAAAAATTTAAAGCATTTTTATTAAAAACTAGAAAACAATT
>MU781548.1:30152-42794 GCA_026770625.1 Nicotiana glauca
CATGATATCAGTCCTGAGTTAAACACTAACTCGAAATGGCTAGTAAATTCTAAGGCTTTAACCACTAAATTATTAATTTCTGATAATTGGAACTAAAAATGGTAAGTTTGACTGTGCCCGTGTGGCTTGCATGCATATAATTGGACTGATTATGGATCGGGCTGTATGCCACAGCGAATGTTACGATGATATTGCGCTTGGGCTGTAGGAGCACCTCCGAAGTCTGAACCCCCACAATGAGCGCGGGTACCCAAATGGATCGGGTTGTGCGCTGCAGTGGTCATGTGCATTGTATTGCATTCATACATCTATACCTGCCTATGTTATCTGTCATTAATTGTTGTTATTACACTGTTGAATGTGTAGGTGTATTGATTATAACTTTACATTGTTATATTTTGGGATTTCTTACTGTCAGTCATTATACATGTCTATTACCACTGAGTTGGAAGTACTCACTTTACTCCCGGCACCATGTGTGCAGATTCAGGTACCCCGGGAGTTTAGCTGAGCTTTTGCTGAGTTCAGAGTTTATTCAGAGTTGTCGAGGTAGCTGCCTGACGTCCGCAGGACCCGACTCCTCCCCTATCCCTTTTTATTATCTTTCCGCAGCTTTTGAAACTATGTATTATTGGAGTCTTATTACACTGTATTGTTAGAGGCTCTAGACTCATGACCCCCCAAGTCTTTGGGAGTGTATTCAGCATTATCTTGATATTCAGCTTATATCTATCTATAAATTAAAATTATTAGCTTTATTGTTGATAATGATATTCAAATGACTGGTTATGAGCTTCATGCTCGGGTTGAGAGTATAAATGGTCGGGCTTGCCTAGCAGTTGTGTTGGGCGCCATCACGACCGGGATTGGGGTCGTGACAAGTTGGTATCAGAGCCTAGGTTACTAGGCCTCATGAGTCATGAGCCGGTTAGTAGGTTACTAGGCCTCATGAGTCATGAGTCATGAGCCTAGGTTACGGGGTTGTTTTTGTTGTTCGCGGTCCTCCTCTCGCATTCGCGAAGAACAAAGTTCCAAAAATTCATTTTCCAAACTCTGCTCGGACAGCCTCTATTGTAATGGTCATAACGTTTTACACACAATTCTAAATGACTATTATAATTTGTTTCTGAAAACTAGATTCAAAGATCTACAACTTTGGTTAATAAATAATCTCCAAATTCATTGTAGATTGAGAGATATGAGCTTCCTAAATAATACGTGCGCAACAGAATTTCTTCTTCTTCGCGAACGCGAGGCACTATTTGCGAACGCGAGGCACTATTCGCGAACGCGAAGAACAAAATCCGAGATGCAAAATCCTTCTTCACGAACGCGAGGCTCTCTTTGCGAACGCGAAGAACAAATTCTCACAAGCCAAATTTTTCTTCGCGAACGCGAGAGGACCCTCGCGGAAGCAAAGCACAACACCAGACACCAGCTTCGGCTATTGCAAAACAGCCCGAAATGATCCGAAACCACCCCGAATCACACCCAAGGTGTCACGACCCAAATTCCCAACCCGGTCGTGATGATGCCTCTCATGAAGGCAAGGCCAGCGAATAGAACATTAACACTTCTTTTAACAATTTCTTAGCATAAACAAGTCTAAATCATAATTACTGAATGATCATAAGTGCGGAAATAAAATGTAACATAACAGGGAAAAAAAACCATCCCAAACTCAGCCCGATGATCGGGGTGTCATAAGTCACGAGCTACTATAGAGTTTAAGAAAAGTACTATAAGTCTGTATCTAGGAACATAGTCCGAAGATAAATGAAATACTGAAGATAAAGAAGAAAACAGTGCTGTGGACGTCAACAGCTACCTCGTCTCTTCGGGTCCGCCTGGTCTGGAAGGAATCAGTGCTCAGGAACGAACTCTACTATGCCTATATCTGCACACATGGTGCAGGGAGTAATGTGAGTACTCCGACCCACTGAGTAATAAAAAGAAATAACGACTGAGAACATAAAATCCTATAAAGGCACAAGTAATGCTATATCGAGCAGTAAAACCAGATAAACAATAAAACCAGTGAAATATAGCAAGAAATTCTCTTTTGAAAACAATTAAAACAATTATGCTCAACCAGTAAGAAATGCCCAGAGAACTGCCCCTCGGGCATGATTGTTGTTCCTGGTCAGTCATTGTTACTTGACCGGTCAGCCATTGTTACCTGAACAAAATGCGTGTTACAGTGCCATTGTTACCACTGGTCAGTCATTGTTGCCTCACCAAAATGCGTATAACAGTGCCATTGTTACCACTGTCTAAATTTAATCGCTCTAGATGGGTACCCGCGCTTGTCGCACCTCCTTTTTACGCTACCCGCTCACTGTGGGTGTGCAGACTTTGGAGGGGCTCCTACAGCCCAAGCACTTTCAACAAGACCTGAAAGCCTGAACAATATCAATACAAGGCCTGAAAGCCTGCTCACAATACACTCGAGGCCTGGAAGCCTCCTCATATCACTCACCACGCCCTCACATAAGGCCCTCGGCCTCAATCAATCCAAAAATAGTCAGAAGCCCCTCGGGCATCAGTAAAACAATAATACTCAGCTCAAATAATAGTTCAAATATCAGTTAAAAACTCCAAGTTTGAGTAAAATATAGCTGAGTTCATGAAACAGTGTAATAACAATGGACTGAGTTCAAATAATATTTCAATTAGTGAGGAAAACAGTGATGATAACTCATAAGGAGTTCAACAGTCGGCAATAAGCCCAAGTCATAGTGGAAAACAACAAGTCATAGCTAAATACGCGGTAAAATATCATCCCCAGTAGTAAATTACCCCGCGCTCACCATTGAACGCGTGTCTCATCTTAACACAGCACCAAGTCGTGCAAATCCGAGGTTTCAAACCCTCAGGACATCATTTAAAATCATTACTCACCTCTAGCCGACAAAAAGTCTAGCTCGCTAAGCCTTTTCCCCTCGAATCTACCTCCTCGCGTGTAGAATCTGATCAAAACCACAAGGAATGTGTTACAATAGGCTAAGGGAACATAACCCAATCGAAAATACTCAAAAAATGTCGAAAATCACGAAGTTGGCAAAACCTGAGCCCCGGGCCCACTTCTAAATTCACATCACCGGACTCCTCGTTTCACCACGAGTCCATACATATCAAATTTATCAAAATCGGAGCCCAAATGCCCCCTCAAATCCCAAATTTTCATTTCAAAACCCAAGCCCTAGTTCTTCAAATTTTCAACCAATTTTCCAAGAATTAAAGGTTGATTCTTCAATAAAATAGCGCTTCTAGGTCACGAGACCTACCTCCGATCAATCCATGTCAAAATCCTCTTCAATTTCTACCAAAAAGCTCTTAAGGTGGTCAACAATGGAGGAAATAATGAATGGGGTAGCGGATGAAAAAATATAATAAAACCCTTCTGCCCAGACGCTTTACTCTATGCGAACGCGAGGGCCTTCTCGCGTTTGTGAGGGCCAAAAATTTCACTGGGCCAATTTCCTCTTTGCGAACTCAGAGCCCATCGCGTGAATGCGAAGCTTCAGCGGCTCCTCCTACGCGAACGCGGACCCCATGGTCGCGAACGCGAAGCACAAGGACCAGGGACCCCCAAATCTTCCTCTATGCGAACGCGTCTTCCCGAATGCGAACGCGATGGCCCAGGAAACTCTGCTACACAAACGCGATGGTCACTCCCGCGAACGCCCAAATTTGGCCTGCAACAGCTGGGCAAAATCTACAATATCCTAAGTCCAAAAATCTTCCGTTTAGCCATCCGAAATCACCTTGAGGCCCCCGGGACCTCAACCAAAAGCACTAACATATCCCAAAACATCATACGAACTTGTTCCAATCATCAAAACACATCAAAAAACACTAAAATCATCAATTCACATCGGATTCAAGCCTAAGTTTCTTCAAAACTTCAGAAACACGCATTCGATCAAAAACCCAACCGAAACACCTCCAAATGACCTAAAATTTTACCCGCACATCCAAAATCACCTAACGGAGCTACTGCAACTCTCGAAAGTCCATTCCGACCCCTGGATCAAAATCTCACCTGCCAACCGGAATTCGCCAAAATACTAACTTCGCCAATTCAAGCCTAATTCTACACCGGACCTCCAAAACCAATCCCGATCGCACTCCTAAGTCACAAATCATCCCCCAAAGCTAACCGAATCACCGGAGATCACATCCGAGCCCTCTAACTAAATCGTCAACTTTCGGTTGACTTTTCCAAAACAGGCTTTCCTTAAAGAGACTAAGTGTCTCATTTCTATCTAAAACCAATCCAATTAGATTCGATCACCTAAAATACCGATAATGAAGCATAGAGAAACATAATATGGGGGAAACGGGGTGGTAACTCACGTGATGACGGGCCGGGTCATCACATCCTCCCCAACTAAAACAAATGCTCGTCCTCGAGCGAGTCAATAAACATACCTGGATCCTTAAACAAGTGAGGATATCTGCTCCGCATCTCCCGCTCGGTCTCCCAAGTAGTCTCATCCATGGGCCGAACTCTCCACTGCACCTTCACTGAAGCTATATCCTTTGACATCAACTTTCAAACCTGACGACCCAAAATATTTCACTGGCTCTACATCATGTGTCAAATCATCATCCAACTGACCCGTGCTGAAGTCAAAAACATGAGACGGGTCCCCAACATACTTTCGGAGCATAGATACATGAAATACCGGATGCACTTTAACGACCCAACTGGTCGTTTTGAGCTCTAATGCATTGTTCATCAGTCTGAGGCTATGAGCAGCTTCATTTTAGGTATATAGACTTGTTTTCATGGTTGGTATTTAAATTCAGGAAGGTCGGAGTTAAATTTAAATGAAAACTCTCATTGGAGAAGCTTAAAGTTGAAAGAATAAACTATGATTGGATTTTTGAGTAAATGACCTCGGAATTAGGATCTGAAGGTTCCAACAGGTTCGTATGATGATTTCGGACTTGGGCGTATGCACGGTTTGGGTTTTGGATAACCCGGGAGCGATTTGGCGCCTATTGTGGAAGTTAGCATTTTTGAAGAAATTTCACAAGTTTGGTTTGAGGTGCATTTCTGTGCTATCAATGTTTGTTTGGAATTTCGAGACTGGGAGTAGCTCCGTATGGTGATTCTGGAGTTGGGAGCGCAATCAGAAGTGAATTCGGAGGTCCGTGGACCATTTGAAGCCATTTGGCTAAAGATATCAATTTGAAGGTTTTTGAAGAGTTTGACCGGGGGATTGAATATTTGATATCGGGGTCGGAATCCGATTTCGGAAGTTGGAGTAGGTCCGTAATGTCAAATATGACTTGTGTGCAAAATTTGAGGTCAATCGGACGTGATTTGATAGGTTTAAGCATCAGAAGTAAAAGTTGAAAAGTTCAAAGTTCATAAAGCTTGGATTGGAGGTCGATTCATGGTTTTGGCATTCTTTGATGTGATTTGAGGCCTCGAGCAAGTACGTAATGTGTTTTGGGACTGGTAGGTATGATTGGTTGGGGTCCCGGGGGCCTCGGATGGATTCCGGATGGCTAACGGATCGAAATTGGCAATTGGTGCATAGCTGAAGGGTCTGGTTGCTGGTATTTCTGCTTCTGCGGAAATGGGACCGCAGAAGCGGCCCCGCAGAAGCAAGGAAGGAACCGCAGAAGCAGCTATAGGGGATGACAGCTGGGACCGCAGATGCGGGACCGCACCTGCGGAAGTTGGAGCGCAGAAGCGGAAGGAGAAGGCCTGGTGAAGACCGCAGATGTGGTATTAGGACCACACCTGCGGAACCACAGAAGCGTTCTGGGAGCCGCCGGTGCGAAAAGTGGCTGGGGCAGAATGTTTTAAAATCCGATTTTGGGTCATTTCTCATCACATTTTCTTGGCTTGTGGCGATTTTGGAGAGCTTCAAGAAGAGATTTTTGTCATCAATGATAAGGTATGTTATCCCCACCTATTATGAGTTAAATACATCAATTATGTATGGATATTTTCATGAAAATTATGGGAAAAATTGGGACTTTTGGAAGGAAACCTAGAAATTTAATTCTTGGAATTTAGCCACGAATTTGAGCATGGAATTGGAAGGTGTTTACCTGTTTGCTGGCTTCACAATCAGAACTTTTATACAAATCCATGATTATTCTCGCACTTATAGAATATTGCTAATTGACCTCTAGTGAGTGTCGGAGTTGGCCATCTCGTCTCTACCCCTTCGGGATTAGGCGGGATACTCACTGAGTACACGTTGATTACGTACTCATACTACACTTCTGTGCATTTTTGTTGCACAGGTATATATACACCTCTAGCAGCCTATTGGGTGTAGCAGCATGGATGACGCTGGGACTAGGTGAGCTGCATCAGTGAGGCGACTGCAACTAGAGTAGTTCCTTCCAATGTGCTGTATTTACTTTCCACCCACTGTATTTTGGGCGGATGTTGTATTTTATTTCTCTTATCAGTAGTCGCTCATGTACTTGTGACACCGGGTTTCTGGGGAAGGTTTACAACGAATTTGTTCTAACTGTTATTATTTAAATTTGAATTCTAGTAGTAAACTTTTATTTATAAAAATGGAAGGAAAAACCTTAGATTTTCAAAAGTATAGAACGGGGAATTAATTGATGAGTTAGTTGGCTGGCCTGACAGATGTGTCCGGTGCCACCACGACCCTTGGTGGATTTTGGGTCGTGACAACATGGTATGAGAGCACTAGTTTCCTGTCGGTCTCACGAGTCACGAGCAAGTCTAGTAGAGTCTCGCGGATCGGTATGGAGACATCTGTACTTAATCTCGGGAGGCTATAGGGCTATTAGGAGTACTCTCCTTCTTGATTCCCTTATCGTGTGATTCTATTCCTTTGAGGCTTATGCCTTTGATTCCTTCCTACTCAATCTTACGCGACGCGAGCGCTTGCTAGAAATCGAGAATTTGAAGAATTGAAATGGCACTACAAATGTGGTGCGGGAAAATTTTCCCAGTATAGTTAATTGGACTATTATAGTCGCTTTATGGAGGGGTATTCTATTGTTCATCTCAGTAACAACACTTCTAAGAGCCTTGAGGCTAGGAACAGGTTGCCATGATGCTCATGAGCGATTTTTCGCAGTGTTGTTATGATGGTAGGATGTTTGCTCACGTGTTGGGGCAGTGGATGAATCGAAGGGAGGTTTACTCAATGTGTAATCAAGGGATTCAATATTTTATTTCCGGCAGGGAAAAAGGCAGTCAGATTAGGAATGGTCAGATGTGGGTTAGTGAAAGTAATGAGACTTAGCATTTGCAAGCGTGGTGGACCTTTTATTCTATGATGGGGTGTCGTGGTCCTATTGGGACGTACCAAGTTCGTCGATGTGATAATCTGCTACAATTTGCCTTATGGCGGAATATTGTGAAATACTATTGAAGAGGCAACTATCAGATATCGTGGAATGCGGTGGTTCCGGACTGAATCAGTACTGCAAATGTTGATGGTTCGATAAAGATGACCTCTGGAAAGGCTTGAAATTAGTAGCAACAATGGATTCAAGTGCCACGAAGATAGATTTCATTTAAGGCAACAATTGAGTAGTAAGGTATGAGGAAGGACATGTGGGAAGTGCCAGGTGGTGTTCAAAATTTCTAGAAGGCCAAGTATGAAAAGCAAGGTCGAGTGACTGATTAAGGAAATGAGTTCTGCCAAAGTGGGAGAGTGGCGAGGGTTGCATATGGGCTTGGTAGTAGGAAGACTACGCGCCTTAAAGAGAGTTTGGATCGAATTGGGGATTTTAATGATTGGTGATTGAATCCTGCGGGTATGATGTGAAGTATGGGCTATTATGCGGCATAAGATTGATATGGAGGAAAGGAGCTGCTCGAAATGGAGGAAGGTGCAGCATAACCCTGAAATTGGAAGGATGTTGCCGCACATTTAACTGATGTCCGCGAGGAGCAAATGGACTTGTGCAGTTGGAAGGTGAGCTCAGACTCAGGATGGGCTATTGGTGTCATAATGAATGTACCCTGTGCAGCGGCGTAGGAGGATGTCGGGAGGTGATTTTCCCTAGGTGGGTTATTCCCCGTGAGCAGGTTAGCGGTCACGTGGTTGGCGAAGCTTTTACAAAGGATTATATTGGTTGTTCAACAAAGAGATCGGTCGTGCGAATATGGATGATGTCTCAGAATATGAAAGATGGGGATGTACAGGAATATTCTGAGGAAATGATGAAATAATGAAATTATACAGAGAGCCGGGCGAACTCAAGAATGTGAAATGATGGTCTCAAGCTAAGTGGGAGAGTCCCACCGCTTGTGATTGGGCTGTATGATTAACTACTTGTGTGATTTCTGGTTATTAGCATATTGATGGATTATTTTAGCTATGAGAAAAAACCATAAGTGGTAATTCGAGCAAATGAATTTTTGGAGGCATGCGATGGTTGGCCTTATTGGCTCATGTCCGGACTTGGAGGAAGGTTCAGGATTTATGCCTTGTATGGATACAAGTTTAAGAGAAAGTGATTTTCGCTAGGTGCCTCGCCGAGAGAGTATTCGTGTGTTATAAGATCTATGGAGTGAGTTATATTCGGGATCGAGTCAGAGTGGGTGGCTTTCAATAATGGTCCTAGTGGATTCAGAAGGTAGGTGTGGTGCTCAATGATTTCGAGCCTATAAGAACAACTAAGAATCAAGCTTTGTAGCAGCTTATGCGAAGGTGCCCTGGATGTTCTATGAAATTTTGACTTGTGATGTAGCATCCGAAAGGTATGAAATAGTTCGTGGGATTTGAGACAGCATGGTCTCGCGATTCAAGGTCACTCGGGATGAGTGTAGATGGAGTATGTTATGTGAAGAAGAGAGTAAGTATTATTTCCAAAGCACTCAAGGATAAATTGGAAGAAAAAGGATTGATTAGCCACAGTCGACTTTGTGCATATTAGGATTTGAGATCAGTTCATTCAGCATGATCAAGTTGTGTGTATGATTTGTGGCGGTATGAATTGAGGATCAAGGTTGCAGTTCAGTGTTGACAAGGATGTCACGAGCTCGGATGAACAAGGAAAGGGTTGGATGATTAGTGTAAATCGGTATTGCCTCCGCGTCACTTGAGATCGATGTGTTGTGGAAGAGGTTTTGCATCCTGGTTAAGGATTCTGGGTCGCTTTTTCGCGTTAGTGCGTTCAATGGTTTAGATGTGCAGACCCAATTAATCGTTATGGTAGATTGTGGGAGTGTGTATCACAGGAAGATTGCACAAATGTGTCACGACGCCACATGAATGATTAAAGATATAAATCGAGTATGAAGAATTGTGATGAGATCGTTAAATTGAGAATGGATGCCTGAAGGGCACTTGGATTCTGAGTTGCGGATTGTACTCCGGTTATGATGGTTGTCCTTGTGTAGTACGAGAGGTGGGGAATTAGTATGGACCTTTGAAAGGTCATTGGCTTAATTTGATATCATCAGGGTCGACTTGAGGTCTGTGGATGGATTTAAATATGAATTTGGGCTTTATAGCAGGCCACCTGTGTTCATTTCAGTAATGCGCTCCTTATGGAGTAGTCAGGGTGTCATCTCGTTGGCAGATATTTCATGAAGTGATACATTGCGCCGTGTGAGTTTTGAGACGGCCTGAGAAATTGTGTATGTGTTGAGGTTCCGCGTTGCGATGGTGTTATGTGAGCAGGATGGCTCTTGAGATTTAGATCTTGTATCGCACCTCAGATGTGCTTGAGTTTGTAGCTTATCGCGCTATATGTCCCCTCAGGGATGGAATTATGCACTTAGCGTGCTTGTGACCTAGATTCGGTATTTTATTGCAATAAGCAAATTAGCTCGTTATGTATCTCCTTATGTGAGTTCTACGTGTGGATCGGGCGGCATGCCGCCTGGTTATATTGTAAGGATCGGGTGGCACGCCGCCATGGTTATTTCGTGAGGAACGGATGGCACGCCGCCATGGTTATGCTGTGTCGATCGGGTTGCACGCCGCAACAGTGTGATGATGAGTGTAGTTTTCTATATGCCAATTTTGTATGTCCTGCTTCCTATTTTCTCAGGAAAGTCCGTATTAGTGCGGGGGTTAGTTAATTCCTTCCAGAGTTCGATTTCCTGTTGGTGTTGTGTTCGGATTGGGGACCTATTGGCACATTGTGGCGTCATATGACATTGTGATCGCAATCAGAGTGTCTTATGGCCTGAGCATTTCGTACTGGGTGAGACGAGATTATTGGACTTAGGACCAATGCAATTGGATTATGTGAAGTGAATTAAGGAGCTAAGACCATTAGATGGTTCAGAAAAAGGCAATGACTTATGTCAGAGGATAGACCCAATGATTTGTTAATTCAATAGTTGGTTATGAATTTCGGCATCCTCTCTTCCATCGTGTTGGTATTGTAAAGGTTAGAGCAAGACCTGTGTAGGCCAGGAGGTGCAATCGGAGCATCTGATTCGTTGAATTTGGGCTAAGTTGATCAGAAAAATGTTATTGTGGTCCTATGAGTAAGTTATGCAGTCATGTTGGGTACATCGTGTGGTGAATGATTTGGTGATCCTATGATGAAAACAGGCCTGACATAGAATTTCGGATGTTGGAATTGGGCTCTAAGGCTTAGTTGCCTGAATAAAGGGGAGTATCTTCAGAATTTATCGAGCTAATGTGCTCAGCTAAGTTGTGGTAGCACGGAAAGGTGCATAAGGTGCTAAACAGTGATTTCAAACTACTTCGGTATAGTTCTCAGATCGTTCGAGGACGAACGTATGTTTAAGTGGGAGAGAATGTAACGACCCAACTGGTCGTTTTGAGCTCTAATGCATCGTTCAGCAGTCTGAGGCTATGAGCAACTTCATTTTAGGTATATAGACTTGTTCGCATGGTCGGAATTTAAATTCAGGAAGGTCGGAGTTAAATTTAAATAAAAACATACATTGGAGAAGCTTAAAGTTGAAAGAATGAACTAGGATTGGATTTTGAGTGAACGATCTCGAAATCAGGATCTGAAGGTTCCAGCAGGTTCGTACGATGATTTCGGACTTGGGCGTATGCCCGGTTCGGGTTTTGGATAACCTGGGAGCGTTTTGGTGCCTATTGTGGAAGTTAGCATTTTTGAAGAAATTTCACAAGTTTGGTTTGAGGTGCATTTTGGTTCTATCAATGTCCGTTTGGAATTCCGAGACTGGGAGTAGCTCCGTATGGTGATTCTGGAGTTGGGAGCGCGATCAGAAGTGAATTTGGAGGTCCGTGGACCATTTTGAAACCATTTGGCTAAAGATATCAATTTGAAGGTTTTTGAAGAGTTTGACCGGGGGGTTGACTTTTTGATATCGGGGTCAGAATCCTATTCCGAAAGTTGGAGTAGGTCTGTAATGTCAAATATGACTTGAGTGCAAAATTTGAGGTCAATCGGACGTGATTTGATAGGTTTAAGCATCGGAAGTAGACTTTGAAAAGTTCAAAGTTCATAAAGCTTGGATTGGAGGTCGATTCGTGGTTTTGGAGTTGTTTCATGTGATTTGAGGCCTCGAGCAAGTCCGTAATGTGTTTTGGGACGGGTCGGGGTCCCCGGGGCCTCAGATGGATTCCGGATGGCTAACGGATCGAAATTGGCAATTGGTGCATAGCTGAAGGGTCTGGTTGTTGGTATTTCCGCTTCTGCGGAAATGGGACCGCAGAAGGGAGGAAGGGACCGCAGAAGCGGCTGCAGGTGGTGGGAGCTGGGACCGCAGATACAGTCATTTAGCCGCAGATGCGGGATCGGACCTGCGGAAGTTGGAGCGCAGAAGCGGAAGGGGAAGGCCTGGTGAAGACCGCAGATGCGGTATTGGGACCGCACCTGCGGAACCGCAGAAGCGGCCTGGGAGCCGCAAGTGCGAAAAGTGGCTGGGGCAGAATGTTTTAAAATCCGATTTTTGGTCATTTCTCAACACATTTGTAACGACCCGACCGGTCGTTTTGAGTACTAGCGCTCCGTTCAGCAGTCAGAGGCCATGAACAGCTTAATTTCAGGTATTATGACTTGTATGCGTGGTCGAAATTGAATTTTGAGAAGTCCAGAGTTGATTTGGGAAGAGAATTCTCATTTCGGAAGCTTAAAGTTGAAAGAATGAACTAGGATTTGAATTTCAAGTAAACGACCTCGGAATCGGGATCTCAAGGTTCCGCCAGGTTTGTATGATGATTTCGGACTTGAGCGTATGCCCGATGTGGGTTTTGGATAACCCGGGAGCATTTTGGCGTCTATTGTGGAAGTTAGCATATTAGAAGAAATTTCATAAGTTTGGCTTGGAGCGCATTTCAGTGTTATCGATGTCCATTTGGGATTTCGAGACTTTGAATAGCTTCGTATAGAGATTCTGGAGTTGGGGGCGCGATCAGAAGTGAATTCGGAGGTCCGTAGACCATTTTGAAGCGATTTGGCTAAACATAGAAGTTAAAGGTTTTTGGAGAGTTTGACCGGGGGGTTGACTTTTTTATATCGGGGTCGGAATCAAATTTCGGAAATTGGAGTAGGTCCGTAATGTCAAATATGATTTGCGTGCAAAATTCGAGGTCAATCGGACGTGATTTGATAGGTTTAAATATCGGAAATAGAAGTTGGAAAGTTCAAAGTTCATAAAGCTCGAATTGGGGTGTAATTCATGAATTTATCGTTATTTGTTATGATTTGAGGCCTCGA
>MU781548.1:44669-77852 GCA_026770625.1 Nicotiana glauca
TATGTATATTGAGAATAAATAACCGTTGGACCATTAGAGTGTGTCAAAGTTAACCATCTCGTCTCTACCCCTTCGGGATTAGGCGGGACACTCACTGAGTAGACATTGATTACGTACTCATACTACACTTCTGTGCATTTCTATTGCACATGTATATATACACCTCTAGCAGCCTATTGGGTGTAGCAGCATGGATAACGCTGGGACTAGGTGAGTTGCATCATTCGAGATGGCCACAGCTAGAGTTGTCCCTTCCTTTGTACTGTATTTACTTTCCGTCCATTATATTCCGGACAGATGTTGTATGTTATTTCTCTTGTCAGTAGATGCTCATGCACATGTGTCTCCGAGTTCTGGGATGGTTCAAAGTATTGTATTAATTGCTTAACTTTTTAATTCGATTCGAAAATATATTATTTAAAATTTCTAAATAATGAAAGAAAAATCCTGTATTTCAAAAGTGTTAACGAGATTTAATTTAGCATTTGACTTGGCTGTCCTGACAGCAGTGTCCGGCGCCACCACGACTCTTAGTGGATTTTGCGTCGTGACAACATGGTATCAGAGCACTAGGTTCCCGTCGGTCTCACGAGTCATGAGCAAGCCTAGTGGAGTCTCGCGGATCGGTACAGAGACGTCTGTACTTATCCCCGGGAGGCTACAGGGCTGTTAGGAGTACTTCCCTTCTTGATTTCCTTATCGTGCGGTTCGATTCCCTTTGAGGCTTATGCCTTTGATTTCTTCCTACTCAATCATACGCGAGCGCTTGCTATAAATCAAAAGTAGGAGGATTGCAATGGCACTACGAGTGTGGTACGGGATGATTTACCCGATATAGTTGATTGGACTATTATAGTCACATTACGGAGGGATATTCCATTGTTTTAGCTCCATAACAGAACTTCTGAGAGCCTTGAGGCTAGGCAGAGGTTGCCATGATGCTTACGAGCGATTATTCCGCTGTATTGTTGTGATGGTAGGGTGTTTGCCCACGTGTCAGGGCAGTGAATGAATTGAAGGGAGGTTTACTCAGTGTGTAATCAACGAGATTCAGTATTTTATTCCCGGCAAGGGAAAGTCAATCGAACCAAGGATGGTCAGAGGTGGACTAGTGGAAGTAATGAAGCGTGGTAATTGAAAGCGTGAAGTAGTTCTCTCCTCTATTGGGGTGTTGTTGTCCTAATTGGATGCGTTAAGTTTATCGGTGTTATGATCTTCTATGATCAGCCCTTGGGGCAAGATATTGTGAAATGGCATTGGAAATGCAACTATCAGATATCGCGGGATGCGGTGTTTCCGGACTGAATCAGTATTGTAAATGTTGGTGGTTTGACAAAGACGAACTTCGGAGAGGCTTGGGATTAATAGCAAATTGTGGATTCAAGTACTATGAAGATAAATTTTATTAAGGCAACAACTGAGCAGCAAGAGATGAGAAAGGGTATGTGGGAAGTGTGAGGCGGAGTTTTAAACTTCTAGAATGGTCAGGCTTAGGGAGCACCGGCCGAGCAGTTGATTGAGGAAGTGAGTTTGCCCAAAGTGGGAGAGCAATAGAGCTGCGTGGGGGCTTGGTAATGAGAAAACTATGCACCTCAGGGGAGTCTGGAACGACTTGAGAATATTTGTGGTTGGGTATTGGCATTTTCAGATCTAATTTGAAGTGGGGATTTCAGCGACGGGCAATGGAAGTCGGTAGATTAATTTTAAGCATAGTGTTGTTATGCGGCAGGAGGTTGTATATGACGGAAATAAGTTGCTTGAAGTGAAGAAATACGTAGCATGACCTTGAAGCAAAAGGATGTTGTCGCACATTTAATGGCTGTCCACGAGGGGTGAATGGACTCATGCAGTTGGAGAGTGAGCTCGAACTCACGATGGGTTATTGATGTCGTAGTGATGGTACCCCATGCAGCATTGTTGGAAGATGTCGGGGAGTAATTTCGACAAGTGGGGTATTCCGGTGATCAGGTTAACAGTCGCGTGGTTGGTGAGGCTTCTGCGAAGAGTTCTAGTGGATATGTTGCACAGGGAATTGTTGTGTGAATGGTGTTAATGATTTAGAGTATCAAATTGAGTTTCTACGATAAGATATCGAGAATGCCAGCGATTGTTGGTGCGATGGTGGATGATGATTCAGAATATGAGAGATGGGGATTTATATGAGAATTCCGAGAATTTGCGGCAGATAATTGCGCAAGGTTATGTCAATACAAATTAAGAATAATGGCGAACTCCAGAGTTTTGTAATAATGGCTTTAAGCTAAGTGGGAGAGTCCCACCGCTTATGATTTGGGTTACATGGTTAGCTACTCACGAAGTTTCTTGTTAATAGCATACTGAGGGGTCATCTCAGCTACGGAAAATATCATAAGTAGTAATTTGAGCAGAGGAATTGTTAAAGATGTGCTATGGTTGGCCTTATGGGCTCATGTTCGAACTTGGGAAAGAATTCGGGATTTATGCCTTGTATGGAAGCGGGTTTAAAAGGGAGTAATTCTACTAGCTGCCTCGTCGAGAGGGTATTCCTGTGTTACGAGATTTATGTAGCCGATTATATTCGGGACCAAGTCAGAGCGGGTGGCTCTCAGTAACGGTCCTGGGGAATTCAATAGGTAAAGTGTGGTGCCTAATGATATCTTGTTTATAAGTACAATTAAGGATCAAGCTTGGAAAGCATGCTTATGAGAAGTGGCACAGAATGTTCCGTGAGGGTTGGCTTGTTATGTAGCAATTGGGAAGTATTAAATGGTTCGTAGGAGTTGAGACAACATGGTCTTGTGGTTCAAGGTCACTCGGGATGAGTGTAGATGGAATATGTTATGTGTCGAAGAGAGTTAGTATTATATCAAAGCACTCAAGGATAAATTAGAAGGAAAGGGATTGATTAGCCATAGTTGAATTTGGCATGTTGGGATCTGTGATTAGTTCATTCAGCGTGATCAGGTTGTGTGTATGATTTGTGACGGTGGATATCAGCCTTGTCAGCCGCCGCAATTGATGTTATTCAGAAGCCTTCTATTTCTAAGGCTCATTGTGTAGAAGCAGATTCTGGAAGGGTTATGGTGGCTTGGACCACTACTTACGGATTTGCATATCCTATGGTTATGGGAAGTTACCTAGGTGTTGCTATGATTTTCCTAAACTGAGTTAAGCAAAAAGTTCTTATGTGAGGAAGTGTTAAAATATTAATGAGTTTGGAGCTATGATGTAAATCGTGTTCTACCGTATGTTGGCATGTTTGGTGCAGCGAGTAGCATGGAAATACGAGGTGAGGATCGAGGTTGCAGTTTGGTGTTGACGAGGATGTCACATGCTCGGATGAGCAAGGAAAGGGTTGAATGATTAAAGTGAATTGGTATTGGCTTCAGAGTCACATGAGATAGATGTTTTGTGAAAAAGGCCTTGTATCCTGGTTAAGGATTCTTGATCGCTTTTCAGCGTTGGTGCGACCGATGGTTGGAATGAGCAGACTCGATATTTATTTCAGAAGATTAACGGAGCGTGTCCCACGGGAAAATTGTGTAAATGTGGCATGTAGTCGCTTGATTGACTAAAGATCTAAGAAAGTATGAGGATTGTGGTAATAACATTTGTTTGAGAAACTATGCCTGGAGGGCACCTTGTTTATTGGGTCATGAACTGGGGAGGTTGCTCCGGTTATGACGGTTGTTCTTATGTGTCATGAGGAAAAGAGAGTTACTATGAACCTTTGAAAGGTTATTTGCCAAGTTGGTGCAATTAGAAATCGGCTTGAGATCGATGTATTGATGTATATATGTGAACATGGCTTTATATCCGGCCAATTGTGTTCGTTTTAGTGAGCGTTCCCTATGGAGGAACGGTCGGGTTGTTATTTTGTCATCAGCTATTCCAGGTAATGATGTATTGCGCCGTAAGAGTCGTGAGACGACTTGAGAAAATTTCTTACGTGTTGTGAATCCGCGTAGAAATGATGTGTTATGAGCAGGATGGCTTTGAAATTTATGTTGTATATCGCACCTCAGTTGTGCTTGAGTTTCGTAGCCTATACGCTATGTGTTTCCTCAGGGATGGTATTATGCACTTAACGTGCTTGCGATCGAAATTCGATGTTTTGTTGTAATGAGCAGATTTAGCTCAAAGTGCAATCATGTAATGAGCAGATTTAGCTCAAAGTGCAATCTCCTTCTGTGAGATCTATTTATGGATTGGGTGGTACGCCGCCATGGGTATGTTATTTGGATCGGGTTGCGACCCGCAACAGTGTGATGTCGAGTCTAGTTTTCTATATGCTATTTCTTTGTGTGTTTCGCTTCCTATATTTCTAGGAGAAGTCCGCGTTGTTGCGGGGTTTAGTTAATTCCTTCCAGAATTCGATTTCCTGTTTGTGTTGTGTTCGGATTGGTGGCCTATTGGCGCATGGTAGCATCATATGAGATTTTAATAATTTCTAAGGTGGCTTATTGCCTGAGTTGTTGTATCGGATGAGACGAGATCCCTTGATCTAGGATTCTGTGCAATCCAGCTATACGAGGTATGTTACGAAAATAAGACCATTATTGGGTTCAGAATGAGGTAAGGGCCTTGTCAAGAGTATAGACCTAATGTTTTGTTGACTCGGCGATTGATTATGAATGTCGGTACGTCTCTTCCGTCGTAGAAGTATGGTAAAGGTTGGAGTAAGAGCTGTATATGTCAGGAGGTGCAGTGGGAGCAGCAGATCAATAGGATTTTGGCTAAGTTGATCAGAGAATATTATCGTGGCCTTGTGGATTTAGTGTTGCAAAATAAGAAGTCAGCAAAGTGATGTCGTTATGTTTGAGTACAGCGTGTAGTGATTGATGTGGCGATCGTATGTTGGAAACAAACCTGACATAGGATCACGGACGTTGGAATCGGGCTCTAAGGCTTATTTTTTGAATAAAAGGGAACAATTTCAGAATTTATCGGGCTTATGTGCTCAGCTAAGTTTTGGTAGCACGGGAAGGTGCGTGAGGTGCTAAATAGTGATTTCGGACTACCCCAGTACAGTTCTAAGCACGTTCGAGGATGAACGTATGTTTAAGTGGGAGAGAATGTAACGGCCCGACCGGTCGTTTTGAGTACTAGCGCTCCGTTCAGCAGTCGGAGGCCATGAACAACTTCATTTCAGGTATTATGACTTGTACGCGTGGTCGAAATTGAATTTCGAGAAGCCCAGAGTTGATTTGGGAAGATAATTCTCATTTCGGAAGCTTAAAGTTGAAAGAATGAACTAGGATTTGAATTTCAAGTAAACGACCTCGGAATCGGGATCTGAAGGTTCTGGCAGGTTTGTATGATGATTTCGGACTTGGGCGTATGCCCGGTGTGGGTTTTGGATAACCCGGGAGCGTTTTGGCGTCTATTGTGAAAGTTAGCATATTAGAAGAAATTTCATAAGTATGGCTTGGAGTGCATTTCAGTATTATCGATGTCCATTTGGGATTCCGAGACTGTGAATAGCTCCGTATAGTGATTCTGGATTTAGGGGCGTGATCGGAAGTGAATTCGGAGGTCCGTAGACCATTTTGAAACGATTTGGCTAAAGATAGAAGTTAAAGGTTTTCGGAGATTTTGACCAGGGGATTGACTTTTTGATATCGGGGTCGAAATCAAATTCCAGAAGTTGGAGAAGGTCCGTAATTTCAAATATGATTTAGGTGCAAAATTCGAGGTCAATCGAACGTGATTTGATAGGTTTAAACATCGGAAATAGAAGTTGGAAAGTTCAAAGTTCATAAAGCTCAAATTGGGGTGTAATTCTTGAATTTAGCGTTGTTTGTTATGATTTGAGGCCTCGAGCAAGTCCTTAATGTGTTTTGGGACTGGTTGGTATGATTTGTTGGGGGCTCGGGGGCCTCGGGTGGATTCCGAGTGGTTAACGGATCAAAAATGGAATTTTGGAGAAGGCTGAAGGATCTGGTTGCTGGTGTTTTTGCTTCTGCGGAAAAGGGACCATAGAAGCGGCCCCGCAAAAGCGTTTGAGGGAGCCGCAGAAGTGGATTTAGTTCAAGGGGTCGTGAACCGCAGATGCGGTCAAGGTTCCGCAGATGCGGGAATGCATCTGTGAAAGATGGGAGCACAGAAGCGGAAAATGGGGCCAAGCCCAGGACCGCAAAAGCGGCCAAGAATCCGCAAAAGCGGAACCGCATGGGAGGTTATATTTCCACATATGCGGAAACCACTGAAGGCAGTGGTCTTCATTTATTCGGGCTCAATGTCATTTTTGCTCATTTCTCACTTCATGGGGCGACTTTTGGAGAGCTTCAAGGAGGGTTTTCACCATCAATGTTAAGGTAAGCTACTCCTACTTATTTCCAAGTTAAATACATGACTATACCATGGATTTAAGCATGAAAATTTGAGTAAATATTGAGGTTTTGGTTGAAAACCTAGAAAATTATAATAATTTAGCCACGATTTTGAGTATGGAATTAGGAGAAAATTATATATTTGAGTTCCTAAGGTCATGGGTAACCTTTGTCTTCGAGAAATTTTGGATTCCGGGCACGTGGGCCCGAGGGCATTTTGGTCATTTCACTAAATGGAGTAGGGAACTTGTATAATCTGAATTGTTAACAAGTATTTGTGTATATTCTCATTAGTTTATCGTTAATTGGCTAGTTCTGGAGCTTTTTGCGTTGGTTCGAGCTTTCGGAAGGATGTAGAGGGCTGATTATGGATCTTCAGGCGAGGTGAGTCTCCTTTCTAATCTTGTGAGGGGGAATTTACCCCATAGGTGAAGTGAATGATTATGTGATCCTATTTGTGGGGGCTACGTACGCACGAGGTGACGAGAGTCCGTGCGTAACTACTATCATGCAATTGTCCAGGTAGTCTAGGACCCAAAAGCATATTATAATTGAATAAATTATGAACTCATTGATGACTTGGATTGTTTAAATCACTTTTGATTAGTAAACGAATTTAAAAAGAGATTAAACATCATTTCCTAAATTGTTAAACAGAGAATTGGTTTATTTGAATAATTATTCCTCGATAAAATTCTAATTGGCTATCTGAGCATGTATCTTATGTGTACCCGCGGTGCATGGATGATTCGCGAGCGGGGTAACAAGTCACATTTAATTTAATAAATAGATTTCTAAAGAGACTTAAGCTTCGTTTTTCTCAAATTATTAAAGAGAATTGGCCTTTCTGGCATAATTACTCCACGTTGGATTCTTGATTGATTGTCTGTCTGTATGTGTTTATTTTGGACCGGGCCGAACGCCTCGGTAGATTAATAGATGCATCTATAGGCGCGCCATCAACCCTCGACAAGTGCACATTTATTTCTGTTGGATCAGGTCGTCACTTCGGTTTGATTTGTGCATGCTTATATTGCTGCCTGGATTTATTTAAGCTGTTACATGCCTTACTATGGCTCGAGATCATATTGTTAATAATGAAAAGAAACCTTGGAAATTTCCTATGAAGGAATTACGTGTTTACTTGTTTCCTCTATTTGGATAAAAATCATGCTAGATAATAAATGTACTGTTGATATGTATATTGAGAATAAATAACTGTTGGACCATTAGAGTGTGTCAAAGTTGACCATCTCGTCTCTATCCCTTTGGGATTAGGCGGGACACTCATTGAGTACACGTTGATTACATACTCATACTACACTTCTGTGCATTTCTGTTGCACAGGTATATATACACCTCTAGCAGCCTATTGGGCGTAGCAGCATGGATGACGCTGGGACTAGGTGAGTTGCATCATTCGAGACGGCCGCAGCTAGAGTAGTCCCTTCCTTTGTACTGTATTTACTTTACGTCCAGTGTATTCCGGACGGATGTTGGATGTTATTTCTCTTGTCAATAGATGCTCATGCACTTGTGACTCCGGGTTCTGGGATGGTTCGAAGTATTGTATTAATCGCTTAACTTTTTAATTCGATTCGAAAATATATTCTTTAAAATTTCTAAATAATGAAGGAAAAATCCTATATTTCAATAGTGTTAACGAGATTTAATTTAGCATTTGACTTGGCTAGCCTGACAGCAGTGTCCGGCGCCACCACGACCCTTAGTGGATTTTGGGACGTGACAAAATTTTCTTGGCTTGGAGGCGATTTTGGAGAGCTTCAAGAAGAGATTTTTGTCATCAATGATAAGGTATGTTATCCCCACCTATTATGAGTTAAATACATCAATTATATATGGATTTTAGCATGAAAATTGTGGGAAAAATTGGGACTTTTGGAAGGAAACCTAGAAATTTAATTCTTGGAATTTAGCCACGAATTTGAGCATGGAATTAAGAGTAAATTATATATTTGAGTTCCTAAGGTCATGGGTAACCTTTATATTTGAAAATTTTTGGATTCCGGGCATGTGGGCCCGGGGGCATTTTTGTCAACTTCTCGTTCGGGGTGAGGAATGGTTACAAATTGGGTTGTAAAGTATAATTTAGCATATATTAATGGATTTGTATTATCATTGGCTAGTTTTGGGGAATTGTGCGTTGGTGCAAGTCTTCGGAAGAATGTAGAATGCCGGTTATGAGTCTTCGGAGCGAGGTGAGTCTCCTTTCTAATCTTGTGAGGGGGAATTTACCCCACAGGTGAAGTAAATGATTATGTGCTACTATTTGTGGGGGGCTACGTATGCACGAGGTGACGAGAGTCCGTGAGTAGCTACTATCATGCTATTGTCTGGGTAGTCTAGGACCCAAAGAGCATGTCATACATGGATTATAGTGAACCCATTTATGGTTTGAACTGCCTAAATCACATTAAATTAGTAAATGAATTTCAAAGGGATTAAGCTTCATCTCTTAAAATTGTTAAAGGAGAATTGGTTTTATTTGAATAAATATTCCCCGATAAGTTCTTATTTGACTGATTGAGCATGTACTTTATGTGTGCCTGCGTTGCATGGATGATTAGCGAGCAGGATATGTATTTAATTATGGAACGGGCCGAACGCCTCGGTGATAGTAGATGCATCTATGGTTCATGCCGCTCGACCCTCGGTAGTGCACAAATTATATTATGTTGGAGCAGGCCGTCGACCTCGGCATGATTTGCGCATGTTTATCTGTTACTTGGAAATTTGAAAATGTGGAATTGGCCCTATGTGGCTTGACATAAATTGATAAGATAATAAAGAACAGACTTTAGAAGCCCTTGATTTATTGTTGAAGGTGTTTACCTGTTTGCTGGCTTCACAATCAGAACTTTTATACAAATCCATGATAATTCTTGCACTTATAGAATATTGCTAATTGACCTCTAGTGAGTGTCGGAGTTGTCCATCTCGTCTCTACCCATTCGGGATTAGGCGGGATACTCGCTGATTACACATTGATTACGTACTCATACTACACTTCCCTGCATTTTTGTTGCACAGGTATATATACACCTCTAGCAGCCTATTGGGTATAGCAGCATAGATGATGTTGGGACTAGGTGAGCTGCATCATTGAGGCGACCGCAGCTAGAGTAATTCCTTTCAATGTGCTGTATTTACTTTCCGCCCACTATATTCCGGGCGGATGCTGTATTTTATTTCTCTTATTAGTAGTCGCTCATGTACTTGTGACGCCAGGTTTCTGGGGAAGGTTTACAACAGATTTGTTCTAACTATTATTATTTAAATTTGAATTCTAGTAGTGAACTTTTATTTATAAAATGGAAGGAAAAACCTTAGATTTTCAAAAATATAGAACGGGGAATTAATTGATGAGTTAGTTGGCTGGCCTGACAGAGGTGTCCGGCGCCACCACGACCCTTAGTGGATTTTGGGTTGTGACATGCACGCTAGACAAGCTGGGTGGCAAAGCAAGATCATAAGCCACCTCCCCAATCCTCCTAAGCATCTCAAAAGGCCCAATGAACCTCGGACTCAACTTCCCTTTCTTTCCAAACCGCATAACGCCCTTCATAGGCGAAACCTTCAACAAGACCTTCTCGCGCACCATATAAGATACATCTCGAACCTTTCGGTCCGCATAACTCTTCTGATGCGACTGAGCTGTGCGAAGTCTCTCCTGGATCACTTTCACCTTATCTAAGGCATCCTGGACCAACTCTGTCCCCAATAGCCTAGCCTCGCTAGGCTCAAACCAACCAACCGGAGATCTATACCGTCTCCCATATAAGGCCTCATACGGTGCCATCTGAATGCTGGACTTATAGCTGTTGTTTTAAGAAAACTCTGTAAGTGGCAAGAACTCAGCCCAAGAACCTCCAAAATCAATAACACAGGCACGCAACATGTCCTCTAATATCTGAATAGTACGCTCAGACTGCCCGTCCGTCTGAGGATGAAACGATGTGCTCAACTCCACCTGTGTGCCCAATTCCCACTGAAAAGTTCTCCAAAACTGGGAAGTAAACTGAGTACCCCTATCTGAGATAATAGAAACTGGAATCCCATGCAATCGAACAATCTCCCGGATGAAAATCTCTGCTAACCACTCCGAAGAATAGGCTGTACACACCGGAATGAAGTGCACGGACTTGGTCAGCCGATCCACAATCACCCAAATTGAATCAAACTTCCTTGAGGTACGAGGGAGACCACTCTCAAAATCCATAGTAACCCTCTCTCACTTCCACTCTAGAATATCCATCCGCTGAAGTATACCACCGGGCCTCTGATGCTCATATTTGACCTACTGACAGTTGAGACACCGAGCTACATAACTCACAATATCCTTTTTCATTCTCCTCCACCAGTAATGGTGTCTCAAATCCTGATACATCTTCGCGGCACCTGGATGGATATAATACCGCGAGCTGTGGGCCTCCTCCAATATCAACTCCCGAAGCCCATCCATATTTGTCACGCAAATCCGGCCCTGCATCCTCAACACGCCATCACTATCAATAGTCACATCCCTGGCATCATCATGCTGAACCCTGTCCTTAAGGACAAGCAAATGTGGATCATCATACTGGCGCTCTCTGATGAGGTCGTACAAGGAAGACCGAGAAATAACGCAAGCCAACACCCGACTAGGCTCCGAAATGTCTAACCTCACCATCCGATTGGCCAAAGCCTGGACATCAACTGCAAAGGGCCTCTGGAATGTACGCCAAACTACCCATACTAACCGCCTTCTGGCTCAAAGCATCGGCCACTACATTGGCCTTCCCCGGGTGATACAATATGGTAATATCATAGTCCTTGAGCAGGGTAGTTCTTTTCATGGGGCTTCAACTGACGAGAAGCATATGCAATAACTCTATCCTCCTGCATCAACACACATCCGATCCCAACTCTCAAAGCATCATAATACACAGTGTAAGAACTTGAAGCTGATGGCAATACCAATACTGGAGCCATGGTGAAAGCTGTCTTGAGCTTCTGAAAGCTCTCCTTGCACTCATCCAACCACAAAAATGGTGCACCCTTCTCGGTCATCTTGGTCAAGGGCGATGCAATAAAAGAAAATCCCTGGACAAACTGGTGATAGTACCCTACCAACCTAAGGAAACTACGGATCTCCGTGGCTGAGGTCGGTCTAGGCCAACTCTGCACCACCTCTATCTTCTTCGGATCAACCTGAATACCATCATTGGACACCATGTTCCCCAGGAAAGCCACAGAGCCCAACCAGAACTCACACTTGGAGAATTTGGCATAAAGCTTCTCCTCCCTCAATCTCTGTAATACCACCCTCAAGTGTTGTGCGTGCTCCTCCTGGCTACGCGAGTACACCAAGATGTCATCAATAAACACAATCACAAATGAATCCAGATACGGCCGAAATACACTGTTCATCAAGTGCATGAACGCGGCTGGGCATTAATCAGCTCGAAAGACATAACCAAAAACTCATAGTGCCCATATCTCATCCTGAAAGCCATCTTCATAATATCTGAATCTCTAATCTTCAGCTGGTGATAGCCTGAACGGAGATCAATCTTGGAGAATACCTTTTCCCCCCTGGAGCTGGTCAAATAAATCATCAATACGAGGTAGTGGATACTTATTCGTCACTATCACCTTGTTCAACTGCCTGTAATCAATGCACATTCTCATTGTGCCATCCTTCTTCTTCACAAATAGGACCGGTGCACCCCACGGTGACACACTAGGACGAATAAACCCTTTATCTAGGAGTTCCTGAAGCTGCTCCTTCAACTCCATTAACTCTGCTGGTGCCATACAATAGGGAGGAATAGAGATGGGCTGAGTGCCCGGCACCAGATCAATACCGAAATCAATGTCCCTGTCCGATGGCATGCCCGGCAGGTCTGCTGGAAACACATCAGGGAAGTCCCTCACAATGGGAACAAAATCTAGACTATGAGCCTCAGCTCCGACATCTCTCACAAATGCCAAATATGATAGACAACCTTTTCCAACCATCCGCTGGGCCTTTAGGAAGGAAATCACCCTTCTAGGCACATAGTCAGTCATACCACGCCACTCAATCATCAGGACACCCAGAATGGCCAATGTGACTGTCTTAGCATGACAGTCTAGAATAGCATGGCACGGAGATAGCCAATCCATGCCCAGAACAACATCAAAATCTACCATGCCCAACAGCAACAAGTCAACTCGGGTCTCCAAACCTTCAACAGTCACTAAACACGATCGATATACATGGTCTACCACAATAGTATAGCCCACCGGGGTGGATACATGAGCATGTAATGCAAGACACCCTCGGGTCGTACCCAAATGATAAGTAAAATAAGAAAACATATAGGAATAGGTAGAACCGGGATCAAATAAAATTGAGACATCCCGGTGGCAGACAGAAATAATACCTGTGATAACGCATCCGAAGCAATAGCATCTGACCGGCCCTGAAGAGCATAGAAGCGGGCCTGACCACCCGATCGGCCACCCCCTTTAGGGAAGCCCCTAGCTGCATGACCCTCATCCCTAGATGGCGGAGCGGGTGCTGAAGAAGATGGGCTAGAAGATGAGGACTGACCCCTCTGCTGAGACTAACTACCATGACGCTGAGGACAATGCCTCCACATGTGCCCAATCTCCCCACACTCATAACAGCTACTAGGTGCTGGAGAATGGGACTAAAGGGAACCCCACACATCAGAGCGACTGGCTGACGCACTCGGTCTGGAGGAACCCTGAACAGATAGATCTCGTGATGAACCCTGAGCTGGAAGAGCATTAAGGGATAGCTGGCTCTGCTGATAACCCTGATAACCTCGGCCGAAAGATGATCCACGATACCCGGAGCGAGCTGACTGAGGAGGCCTGAATGAACAACCTCTGCTCTACTGGAACTGACCCCTAGACGAAGCACCACCGAAGCTACCAGAACCTCGAGGCCTCTTGGCCTCCCTCTCCTCTCTGTCTTGATGGCGAGCCATCTCAATATCACGAGCAATATCAACTGCATCCTCAAAGGAAATACCCTAAACTCTCTCTCGAGTCATCAGAACACGAAGGTGATAGTTAAGTCCATCTACAAACCTCTTGATCCTCTCCCAATCAGTCGGAACTATCCATGAGGCATGACGGGCTAACTCAGAAAATCTCGCCTCATACTGGGTCACAGTCATGTCTCCCTATCGAAGCCACTCGAACTACCTACACAGCTCCTCCCTCTGAGACTGTGGTACCCACTTCTCCAAAAAGATAGTGGAGAACTCCTGCCATGACAAAGGCGCTGCGCCTGCCGGCCTATGCCGCTCATAAGCCTCCCACCATGTAAAGGCAGCACTAGTGAACTGAAATGTGGTGAATGCTACCCCGCTGGACTCCAAAATCCCTGCCGTCCGAAGCATACGATGACACTTGTCGAGAAATCCCTGGGCATCCTTGCCTTGAGTACCACTAAAAACTAGAGGCTGGAGGCTACTGTACCTCTCGCGACAACGCTGCTCATCGTCTGGCATAGCTGGAACCACAAAATCCTGAACTGGTACAACCATCTGAGCTGGAGCTTCCCCCGATGTCTGTAAACCCTACACCACCTGCTCCGGTGTGCGAGCAGCGGGGGTCTGACTGCCTCCCCCTGCCTGAGAAGTAGCTGCTGTAGTAGTGGCTGAAACTACCTGGGCTAAGCCAGTGCAGACTGATAGTATCTGTGCCAAGGTCTCCTGGAGACCCGGAATCACAATGGGCACTGCCGGTGCCTGAATAGGTGCTGCTCGGATGTCTGTAGCTGGGGCCTGATCCTGAATCGGGGCAACTGGTGGAGCAACAGGTGCTGCCCTCGCGGCTCTGCCCCTACCACGACCACGACCGCGTCCACAGCCTCTAGTGCCCTCAGTAGGTGGTACCGGTGGTCGTCCGCCTCGTCGTGTAGCACGGGTCCTCCCCATCTACGAGAGAATAGAACACAGAAGCTTAGTTCTCGGATCAACAAAGTCGCACGATAAGAATTTCAAGAATGTGAAGTTTTCATTAGGGTTCTGTAGCCTCTCGAGGATAAATACAGACGTCTCCGTACCGATCCGCGAGACTCTATTGAACCTGATCATGACTCGTGAGACCTAGTAACCTAGGCTCTGATACCAACTTGTCACGACCCAAATTCCCAACCCTGTCGTGATGGCGCCTCTCATGAAGACAAGGCCAGCCAACAGAACATTAACACTTCTTTTAACAATTTCTTAGCATAAACAGGTCTAAATCATAATTACTGAATGATCATAAGTGCGGAAATAAAATGTAACATAACGGGGAAAAAAACCATCCCAAACTCAGCCCGATGATCAGGGTGTCACAAGTCACGAGCTACTATAGAGTTTAAGAAAAGTACTATAAGTCTGTATCTAGGAACATAGTCCGAAGATAAATGAAATACAGAAGATAAAGAAGAAAACGGGGCTGTGGACGTCGATAGCTACCTCGTCTCTCCGGGTCTGCCTGGTCTGGAAGGAATCAGCGCTCAGGAACAAACTCTGGTATGGCTGTATCTGCACACATGGTGCAGGGAGTAATGTGAGTTCTCCGACCAGTGAGTAATAAAAATAAATAACGACTGAGAACATAAAATCCCATAAAGGCACAAGTAATGCTATATCGAGCAGTAAAACCAGTGAAATACAGCAAGAAATTCTCTTTTGAAAACAATTAAAACAATTATGCTCAACCAGTAAGAAATGCCCAGAGAACTGCCCCCGGGCATGATTGTTGTTCCTGGTCAGTCATTGTTACCTGACCGGTCAGCCATTGTTACCTGACCAAAACACGTGTTACAATGCCATTGTTACCACTGGTCAGTCATTGTTACTTGACTTGTCAGTCATTGTTACCTGACCAAAATGCGTATAACAGTGCCATTGTTACCACTGTCTAAATTTAATCGCTCTAGATGGGTACCCGCGCTAACTGTGGGTGTGCAGACTCCGGAGGGGCTCCTACAGCCCAAGCGCTATCAACAAGGCCTGAAAGCCTGAACAATATCAATACAAGGCCTGAAAGCCTGCTCACAATACACTCGAGGCCTGGAAGCCTCCTCACATCACTCACCATGCCCTCATATAAGGCCCTCAGCCTCAATCAGTCCAAAAATAGTCAGAAGCCCCTCGGGCATCAGTAAAACAATAATACTCAGCTCAAACAACAGTTCAAATATCAGTTAAAAACTCCAAGTTTGAGTAAAATATAGCTGAGTTCATGAAACAGTGTAATAACAATGGACTGAGTTCAAATAATATTTCAATTAGTGAGGAAAACAGTGATGATAACTCATAAGGAGTTCAACAGTCGGCAATAAGCCCCAAATATGGCAATAAGCCCAAGTCATAGTGGAAAACAACAAGTCATATCTAAATACACGGTAAAATATCATCCAGATTGGACCAAGTCACAATCCCCAGTAGTAAATGACCCTGCGCTCGCCATTGAATGTGTGTCTCATCTCAACACAGCACCAAGTTGTGCAAATCCGGGGTTTCAAACCCTCAAGACATTATTTAAAATCATTACTCACCTCTAGCTGGCCAAAAGTCTAGCTCGCTAAGCCTTTTCCTCTCGAATCGACCTCCTCGCGCGTCGAATTTGATCAAAACCACAAGGAATGTGTTACAATAGGCTAAGGGAACATAACCCAATCGAAAATACTCGAAAAAATCAAAAATCACGAAGTTCACAAAACCCAAGCCCCGTGCCCACTTCTCAAAAAATTACGAAATTCACATCACCGGACTCCTCGTTTCGCCACGAGTCCATACATATCAAATCTATCAAAACCAGAGCCCAAATGCCCCCTCAAATCCCAAATTTTCATTTCAATACCCAAGCCCTAGTTCTTCAAATTTTCACCCAATTTTCCAAGAATTAAAGGTTGATTCTTCAATAAAATAGCATTTCTAGGTCACGAGACTTACCTCCGATCAATCCCCGTCAAAATCCTCTTCAATTTCTACCAAAAAGCTCTTAAGGTGGTCAACAATGGAACAAATAATGAATGGGGTCGCGGATGAAATAATATAATAAAACCCTTCTACCCAGACGCTTTACTCTATGCGAACGCGAGGGCCTTCTCGCATTCGCAATGACCAAAAATTTCACTGGGCCAATTTCCTCTTTGCGAACGCGGAGCCCATCCTGCGAACGCGAAGCTTCAGCGGCCCCTCCTACGCGAATGCGAACCCCATGGTTGCGAACGCGAAGCACAAGGACCAAGGACCCCCAAATCTTCCTCTACGCGAACGCGTCTTCCTGAACGCGAATGCGATGGCCCAGGAAACTCTGCTATGCAAACACGTGGGACCCTCCCGCGAACGCGAAGGCCAAATTTGGCCTGCAACAGCTGGGCAAAATCTGCAATATCCTAGGTCAGAAAATCTTCCGTTTAGCCATCAGAAATCACCCCGAGGCCCCCGGGACCTCAACCAAAAGCACCAACATAACCCAAAACATCATACGAACTTGTTCCAATAATCAAAACACATCAAACAACACTAAAATTATCAATTCACATCGGATTCAAGCCTAAGTTTCTTCAAAACTTCCGAAACACGCATTCGATCAAAAACCCAACCGAAATACCTCCAAATGACCTGAAATTTTACCCGCACATCCAAAATCACCTAACGGAGCTACTGCAACTCTCGGATTTCCATTCCGACCCCCGGATCAAAATCTCACCTACCAACCGGAATTCGCCAAAATACTAACTTCGCCAATTCAAGCCTAATTCTACACCGGACCTCCAAAACCAATTCCGATCGCACTCCTAAGTCAGAAATCATCCCCCGAAGCTAACCGAATCAGCAGAAATCACATCCGAGCCTTCTACCTAAACAATTAACTTTCGGTTGACTTTTCCAAAACATGCATTCCTTAAAGAGACTAAGTGTCTCATTTCCATCTAGAACCAATCCAATTCGACTCGATCACCTCAAATACCAATAATGAAGCATAGAGAAACATAATATGGGGGAAACGGGGCGGTAACTCATGTGACGAAGGGCCGGGTCATCACACGAGGTCCCCGAGACCTCAACCAAACATGTGAACCAATCTTAAAACATCATTCAAACTTGTTCCAATCTTCGGAATGCTCAAAACAACATCAAAACACAAATTTTACATCGGATTCAAGCCTAAGAATTCCAAAAACTCTCAAATTACGTTTTCGATCAAAAAGTCTATCAAACCTTGTCTGAATGACCTAAAATTTTGCACACACGTCACATTCAACACTACGAAGCTACTCCAACTTCCGAAATTCCATTCCGGCCCTCGGATCAAAATCTCACTATCGAACCGGAAACTTCTAAAATTCAACTTTCGGCATTTCAAGCCCAAATTAGCTATGAACTTCCAAAACGCAATCTGAACACGCTCCTAACCCCAAAATCACCCAACGAAGCTAAAAGAACCATTAGAATTCCGTTCCGAGACCATCTTCACACTGTTCTGACTACGGTCAAATTTCCACAACTTAATCTCTCATTTAGGGACCAAGTGTCCCAAAACTCTCCGAAACTCCAAGGAATTCCTCCCGGCAACTCACAATTGCAGAAACAAATACGGGGAATGCATTTAATAGAGGATCGAGGCTTAAATTTTTAAAATGACCGGTCGGGCCATTACATTCTCCACCTCTTAAACAAAAGTTCGTCCTGGAACGTACTAAAAATTATTCCGAGGTTATCAAATTGATTATTTTACTGTTATACCTATACTCTTGGTTGATCTCATGTTACCGCATTAGGCATAACCTAACAACACCAACTCAATTGAGATTATTGCATTTATCTATATTTGTAAACTTTAAGACCAAATTTCTTACTTTCCAAACATTTTCAAAATGGTCCAAATTTTCTATCACCACAAGATATTATTCTCATGTCAACACACATAAAATTTTAATGGCGCTCATCTTTTCCCCCACTTACGGTTATTCGTCCTCAAATACACAACGTAACTCATCTCTTTCTTCGCACATCTCAATATCCCAAAATTTTCTATCTCCCAAATTTTTTAGAAATTTCGGCAGAGTCTCCCCTGTAATTAGGACTTGTCACGACCCAATTCCCAAACCCGATCGTGATGGCGCCTCTCGTGATGACAAGGCCAGCTAACAGAACAACAATGCCTCATTTAATAGTTAATAAACATAGATGAATGAATAATATGACTTAATGGAATTACTAACTGATATTTACCACCCAACACAACCCTATCGGGGTGTCACAAGTCACGAGTATCTAAAGAAGACTTAACACCACTATAGGGCCACTAATAAATACAACATGAAATTTGGAGTTCGAAAGATGAAGTCCGGTGCCGCAAATGCTGGCGGTCACCTTGCTCAACTACAATAGAAATACCTTCAATCCGCTAATAACCCGCTACCGGGTGAACAGTACCTGCAACTGCACGTGAGGTGCAGGGAGTAAAGTGAGTACTCCAACTCAGTGAGTAATAAAAGTAAATAATAACTAAGCAGCCAGAAATCACGTAAAGCAACCAACATGCTATATAGAAGCCGGAAACAATTTATGAGAAAATAGTGAAATCAGTGAAATCTTTAGAAATGTTTTGGCTCAGTTCAAATATCTTCCGAAATGGTCTTTTCAATAATTACGAAAATGGTTTTCAAAGTAGTTAGTGCTGATTAGCACAGAGAATACGCCCCTCGGGCACAAATACCACAGTATAATAGTTAAAAGACAAGGAGTACGCAAAATGAGCACATAAAAGCTCGCCCCTCAGGCAATATCTCAAACTGAACCAGCCCCTCGGGCTCACTCTCCACAACACTCTCGGCCCCTCGGGCTCTCTCTCTCAAATCACTCTCAGAAATATTATCATATAATAACTGCTGCGGTGCGTAGCCCGATCCACATATTGCTGTGGCGTGCAGCCCGATCCATAGCTCGCTGCGGCATGCAGCCCGATCCATATGGGTAACCGCGCTAACTGTGGGGGTGCAGACTCCGGATGGGCTCCTACAGCCCAAGCGCTATATATCACTGCGACGTGCAGTCCGATCCAATATATACATACTGCGGAGTGCAGTCCGATCCATATAATATACTACTGTGGCGTGTAGTCCGATCCATATAATATACTACTGCGGCGTGCAGTCTGATCCATATAATATACTACTGCGTCGTGCAGTCTGATCCACATAATGTACTACTGCGGCGTGCAGTCCGATCCATATATAATCCTTACATCTAGGCCCTAGGCCTCACATCCCTCCGTGTGTCCTCACATTCAGCCCTCAGCCGCACTTAGTCAGAATATCATCACAAGCCCCTCGGGCACTAGTAAAACAATAGTCCTCAGCCCAAATTATCATTTAAGACTCAATATGAGTAAAAGTGGCTGAGTTGTAAAGTAGTGGAGAAATAGTATGACTGAGTTTAGGTAATAAGTCAAAAACAGTGAAATTAGTCCCCGAAAGGTTCAAATAGTTGGCACGAAGCCCAAATACGGCAATCAGCCCAAACAACAGTGATAAAAATAAATTCTAGTCAAATACGCGGTAAATTAATCAATCGGGACGGACCAAGTCACAATCCCCAGCGGTGCTCTACCCCACGCCCACTATCCGGCGTGCAAGTCACCTCAATATAGCACTACGATGTGCAATCCGGGGTTTCAAACCCTCAGGATATCATTTACAATTATTACTCACCTCGAACCGGTGAAATTCCTCGCTCGCGACGCCTTTGCCCCTCAAATTGGCCTCCACGCGCATCGAATCTAACCAAAATCAGAGCGAATGCGTTACAATATGCCAAGGGAACAATACCCAATCGAAAACAATCGAAATATAGCAAAAATCCCGAAACTAGCAAAACCCGAGCCCCGGGCCCACTTCTCGAAATCCAGAAAATTTTACATCAATACGATCCTTATCTCGCCACGAGTTCATACATATCAAATACACAAGAATCGGAGTCCATTTGACCCCTCAAATCATTAATTCAAACTCTCTTAAGTTTCAAGCCCTAACCTCCATTTTTAACCATTAATTCCTTGAATTTTAGTGTTTAATTGATGATTTTACACTATATAAACATAATCTGAGTCCAATAGTTCATACCTGATCAAACCCCTTCGAATTCTCTCCAAAATCGCCCAAGAATCGCCTAAGCCGAAGTCCAAAATATTTTCCTTCTCTTTCAAATTCGTGAAACACTACTCATTTAAACCCAGGTCGATTTCCGCTTCTGCGGTCGTCGCTTATGCGGACCCACGTCCGCTTCAGCGGAACACCCAAGTCCTTCAAGGACCGCTTTTGCAAACACCTAGCCGCATCTGCGGAACTGCTTATGCGGCCCCTTTTTCCGCAGATGCGGAATCAACAGAACCAGCAAACCTCTTCCAAGCAACAAACTCCAAACTCATCGTTTAACCACCCGAAATCATCCTGAGGCCCCCGGGACCTCAACCAAAAGCACATATATGGTCTATTACCTTATTCAAACTTGCTCGAATAATCAAATCACTATAGTTAACATCAAAATCATCAAATTTCACCAAATCAAAGCCTAAGTTCTTCATGAACTTCCGAAGTGCACTTTCGATCAAATTCTGACAAAACGATGTCCGAATAACCTGAACATTTGCACACATATCCAAACTCACACGACGAAGTTACTGCAACTCTCGAAACTCCATTTCGACCCTCGGATCAAAATCTCACCTATCAACCATAATTCGCCAAAATTCTAACTTCGCCAATTCAAGCCTAATTCTACACCGGACCACCAAATTCAATTCCGATAGCACTCCCAAGTCACAAATCACCTTTCGGAGCTAACCTAACTATCAGAATTCACATCCGAACCTTCTAACTCATAAGTCAATGTCCGGTTGACTTTTCCAACTTAAGCATTCCTTAAAGAGACTAAGTGTCTCATTTCTTATCAAAACCAATCCAGTTCAACTCTAACACACCAAATACTGATAATGAAACATGAAGAAGTATAAAATAGGGAAAACGGAGCAGTAACACATGAGACGACGGGTCGGGTCGTCACATCCTCCCCAACTTAAACAAACGCTCATCCCCAAGCGTACCTAGAGTTGCCTTAGAAGCCAACCAATAGCTGAATGACCTTACCAAGCATATAACCGGGGTGATCCTACGTCACCCTATCTCGTATAGGTCTGACAACACAATATAGCTGAAATTTCACAGTCCATCTAAACCATAACCGTAGAACCACATTGCTCTTCCTAAAATCATACACAAGATCAGAACCTCACATCTATACCCAGAATAAACCTGAACCAGCTGTAATAACCCATACCTGCAACCTCAGGTGAAATCATATAATATACCACAGCAGAATTCCGAGCCGAACCTCGATATTATCCTTCCAACAAGCCGAAATCAAACCTGTTCGTATTCATTAATGACTCCAACGATCTCCTTGAATCCAACACACCACTCTGGTGATATGACACCTCAACACAGGCCTAAGCCTCAACTTGCATAATACGCACACCAATGAGGAACAGTCTGAACATACTCAAATCATGACAAATGACTCAAACGAAAGAGTTATACCTCAAGCTCATTAGTACCATTACAACACAAGGCTGAGACCCCGTCTCACATCATTGAAATAGGATACGTGAATCTACCCTGAAAGGGTCACACCCCCACGTGGCCTCGCCACAATGCACGATTCTACCCAAACACTGTTACATATGAAACACCTCAAGTCGCCATGCTCAAAATCGACATCCACGGATAATTTGATGTCTGAAACCAAAGCCATTCATTACACCCACAATGAATTAATAACATATGACACGCAACCCGATAGGCCATAACCAATGCTCCATTTACCGAGCCATACTCAATTACTCTTCCCGCTCAACTTTCTCTATGAATCCTCAATAGAACCGCACCACATGTGCCCATACCCGACAAATCATAACGTCTCACAGCACATAAAAGCAACTCATAGATCCCCCCAAATCACTAGCAAGTTCACTAACGATTGAATCAACCTATCCCTCAACAGTACAACTCGGGACTAACCAAGCTAACTCAAGCTAAATACGTAGCCATATCGGCCTGCCAACAAACTCAATACCAAGAAGCCTGAAGCTGCTCCTTCCACTACCATAACTCCTGCCGGAGCCGTATGATATGGTGTCCGGCACCAAATAAATGCCGAAATCCACAATCTCACCCGGCGACATGCCCGGCCACAAGAATACATCTGAAAAAGTCCCTTAATACCGGAACTGAATCAATGGTAGAAACCTCTGCACTGACATCCGCCACGAAGGCCCAATTAAGAAAAGCAATCCTTCCCAGCCGTCTGCTAGTCTTTGGAATACAAACCACTCTGCTAGAACATAATTCGATGCACCTCGCCATGCAACCTGTGGCATTTTCCAACATAGCCCATAGCACAATAGTTTAGAATAACCCAACACTGAGACAAACAGTCTACACCCCAATATCATATCCAAAATCTAATATACCAAGCAAAGAAAGATCCACTCGGGCCTCTAAATCCCAATAGTCGCTAACGGTACCAATACACACGATCCACAACCACTACATGGTCTGTACCTGAGAACTCCCAGTCTCCAACTCCATATAGCACACGAATCACTGTACCTGATCCCAAATTCCGCAGTATGAATACATATCACACCTTAAGTACCCAATCATTCCACGAAAGATATTCTAAAATTCCCATGTGACATCAAACACACTCGGATATCAACAGTCGATCTAGCAAGAAAGCACCGCAATACTAATGTAGTATCATCAGTCTAATCACATTACCCTTTTTCCGAGACATTTACTCTCGTCAAATCACTTCCGATTAGCAGTACCATTTCCTTGATTACTTGAGGCTACCCATTGCCTGAGAATTTATGAACTTATTTTCAAAACTGAATTGTAATTCATCTAGCCCAGAACTTATACAGATCCCATTTGGAGGAAAAATCATTACACATCTCATGCTTCTCATGCCTATAGAAAGATATACACATCTCCAACCATGGTAAAACCCAACAAGGACTCTCTCCTAATTCCATTTGCACAAGCTAAACTGCCAGGACTGAATCCTTCTATCCAAACCAAGCTAAGCAAGCTGTCGGGACTCAAAAGCTTTGCTGCAAAATACCTGTACGAACTCATTGCCTCGAACACACACAAAGAATTAATCATATCTTTACCATTCCGGTTCGGTCTACCATCAAGCTATTCCGTCTATCTAATTTTCCCTTCTGATTCATCATCAACTTGATATCTCTACCTCGCTGTAGCATCACAATGCCTCATTCCAGGCTTACCACATGAGACTTGAACATAAGACAGTGTCTAAGACCCATAGGCCACTTAATACTCTCTCAACTGATCCCAGGAATACCACATTCCAGAATACCTTACCCCGAAAAGCTTTCTGCGACTCTGAATTCGTTACCATTACTTTCCAGATACCGATACATAGGATCCCATAAGAAACATAAAAATACCATAAGTCTTGACCTTCCCCAATAAAAACACAATCTCTAACCATATACACAACCTTAAGACACCTAGTTATCTCATGTAAATCCTGGACACATTAAAACCATTCTCGAGAGTCATTCACTCTTATTCGAACTGCAATTACCTGATCAAGCGGACAGAACCACTCGTGCCTTATTAGCATTCTGACACCATAGGACATAATCTCATTCCAATGCGAATGAACATCTTCCTTCTCTATACACTGAGCATTCTTTATCAACAACAACTCAAGACATCCTATTATTTCCTCACATCTACGAAGCATCATATAACCTTTATCAAAATTTTTCTTCACTCGTGCCCTCCTCGGCTCATTTTCTGCAACCAGGACTGATCCACCAGCATACCTCGAAACGGAAACAACATAGCACATAACCGTGCGATCAGCTAATCAACAGCAACCTCCCAAACTTGGCTCGAAGCCATCCATCAGGACACATTTAATAACCCATAATACTTTTACTCTAATGATGCCATAATATTATAGTGAGATTAAACTCAAATCATCTACTAGTTTATGAAAACACAGATCCTCGGATACTGAAATCCTCTACAAACTGCGCATTCATTCCCACATTAGCTGAGTCCACTCTCTGAAGTGACCCAAAATTTTAAATTACAACACACGTACCTTTTAATTACACATCAGATCTGCTAACATACATATAAGGATCATACCACTCAAGAACACTCCGCAGGAGATGACCCACCTGCTTCGCCTCAATTCAATATTTGAACAAATCTTCCACCATCATATACGTTACACAGTCATCAGTCTTCCTGAGTCTGAAATCATATCGTCGCATGCAATGCACCTCACTTCCCAACTAGGAGATACGAAAATATTCCTCCCGCGCCCATAACTCGGGGCTACACAACAAATCACAATAGGAAACGAGCACTTAACAGTTCATCCATCTTCCAGCAGACTTTTTTGTCCCTACCAAGTCACATAGATACATCTCGCAACACAAAAATACTCATCACGAGGATATCCAACCGCCATTCCGGCTAATAAGGACAATACTGAAGGTTCAAAACATTTGTTCACACAATCAGCACCTCGGTGCTCAAGCCATAGGCAAAGATCTGGCCTCAAGTCCTCCAGACTGGCCCAACATCAGACTTACAGAGATCACATCTCGCCCCTTGATCAGGGAATCACAAGCCATCAAGGTACATACAATACTGAGCGCTCACGTGCGCATACCGACGTGTGGAAGGAATTTTCAGGAGTTATATCTTAAGCTGAGTCAAGTAGGCACGATAAGAATTCCAAGAAAGTGAAGTTTTCCTAAAGTTCTGTAGCCTCTCGAGGATAAATACAGACGTCTCCGTACCGATCCGCGAGACTCTACTAAACCTGCTCACGACTCGTGAGACCTAGTAACCTAGGATCTGATACCAACTTGTCACGACCCAATTCCCAAACCCGGTCGTGATGGCGTCTCTCGTGATGACAGGCCAGCCAACAGAACAACAATGCCTCATTTAATAGTTAATAAGCATAAATGAATGAATAATACGGCTTAATGGCATTACTAACTGATATTTACCAATCAACACAACCCGACTGGGGTGTCACAAGTCATGAGCATCTAAAGAAGACTTAACACCACTACAGGGTCAATAATAAATACAACATAAAATATGAAGTTCGAAAGATGAAGTCCGGTTCCGCGGACGCTGGCGGTCACCTTGCTCAGCTACAATAGCAATACCTTCAATCCGCTAATAACCCGCTACCGGGTGAACAATACCTGCAACTGCACGCGAGGTGCAGGCAGTAAAGTGAGTACTCCAACTCAGTGAGTAATAAAAGTAAATAATAACTGAGCAGCCAGAAATCACGTAAAGCAACCAACATGCTATACAGAAGCCGAATACAATTTATGAGAAAATAGTGAAATCGGTGAAATCTTTAGAAATGTTTTGGCTCAGTTCAAATCTCTTCCGAAATGGTCTTTTCAATAATTACGAGAACGGTTTTCAAAGTAGTTAGTGCTGATTAACACAGAGAATCCGCCCCTCGGGCACAAATACCATAGTATAACAGGTAAAAGGCAAGGAGTATGCAAAATGAGCACATAAAAGCTCGCCCCTCGGGCATAAATACCACAGTATAACAGGTAAAAGGCAAGGAGTATGCAAAATGAGCACATAAAAGCTCGCCCCTCGGGCAATATCTCAAACTGAACCAGCCCCTCGAGCTCATTCTCCCCGACACTCTCGGCCCCTCGGGCTCTCTCTCTCAAATCACTCTCAGAAACAGTATCACATAATAACCGCTGCGGCGCGCAGCCTGATCCACATATCGCTGCGGCGTGCAGCCCGATCCATAGCTCGTTGCGGCGTGCAGCCCGATCCATATGGGTACCCGCGCTCACTGTGGGGGTGCAGACTCTGGAGGGGCTCCTACAGCCCAAGCGCTATATATCACTACGGCATGCAGTCCGATCCAATATATACATACTGTGGCGTGCAGGTCGATCCATATAATATACTACTGCGGCGTGCAGTCCGATCCGTATAATATACTACTACGGCGTGCAGTCCGATCCATATAATATACTACTTCGGCGTGCAGTCCGATCCATATAATCTATCCATATATAATCCTCACATCCCTCCATGTGTCCTCACATCTGGCCCTTGGCCGCACTTAGTCAGAATATCATCACCAGCCCCTCGGGCACTAGTAAAACAATAGTCCTCAGCCCAAATTATCATTTAAGACTCAATATGAGTAAAAGTGGCTAAGTTGTAAAGTAGTAAAAGTGGCTGAGTTGTAAAGTAGTGGAGAAATAGTATGACTGAGTTTAGGTAATAAGTCAAAAACAGTGAGGAAGATAGTGAAATTAATCCCCAAAAGGTTCAAATAGTTGGCACGAAACCCAAATACGGCAATCAGCCCAAACAACAGTGATAACAAATAAATTCTAGTCAAATACACGGTAAATTAATCAATCGGGACGGACCAAGTCACAATCCCCAGCGGTGCTCTACCCCACGCCCACTATCCGGCGTGCAAGTCACCTCAATATAGCACTACGATGTGCAATCCGGGGTTTCAAACCCTCAGGATATCATTTACAATTATTACTCACCTCGAACCGGTGAAATTCCTCGCTCGCGATGCCTTTTTCCCCTCAAATCGGCCTCCACGCGCGTCGAATCTAACCAAAATCAGAGCGAATACATTACAATATTCCAAGGGAACAATACCCAATCGAAAACAATCGATATATAACACAAATCCCGAAACTAGCAAAACCCGAGCCCCGGCCCCACTTCTCGAAATCGAGAAAATTTTACATCAATACGATCCTTATCTCGCCACGAGTTCATACATATCAAATACACAAGAATCGGAGTCCATTTGACACCTCAAATCATTAATTCAAACTCTCTTAAGTTTCACGCCCTAACCTCCATTTTTAACCATTAATTCCTTGAATTTTAGTGTTTAATTGATGATTTTACACTATATAAACATAATCTGAGTCCAATAGTTCATACCTGATCAAACCCCTTCGAATTCTCTCCAAAATCGCCCAAGAATCGCCTAAGCCGAAGTCCAAAATATTTTCCTTCTCTTTCAAATTCGTGAAACACTACTCATTTAAACCCAGGTCGATTTCCGCTTCTGCGGTCGTCGCTTATGCGGACCCACGTCCGCTTCAGCGGAACACCCAAGTCCTTCAAGGACCGCTTTTGCAAACACCTAGCCGCATCTGCGGAACTGCTTATGCGGCCCCTTTTTCCGCAGATGCGGAATCAACAGAACCAGCAAACCTCTTCCAAGCAACAAACTCCAAATTCACCGTTTAACCACCCGAAATCACCCCGAGGCCCCTGGGACCTCAACCAAAAGCACATATATGATCTATTACCTTATTCAAACTTGCTTGAATCATCAAATAACTATAGTTAACATCAAAATCATCAAATTTCACAAAATCAAAGAGTAAGTTCTTCATGAACTTCCGAAATACACTTTCGATCAAATCCCAACCAAACGATGTCCGAATGACCTGAAAATTTGCACACATATCCAAAATCACCCGATGAAGCTATTGCAACTCTCGGAACTCCATTCCGACCCTCGGATCAAAATCTCACCTATCAACCGGAATTCGCCAAAATTCTAACTTCGCCAATTCAAGCCTATTTCTACACCAGACCTCCAAATTCAATTCCGATCGCACTCCCAAGTCACAAATCACCTCCCGGAGCTAACCGAACTATCGGAATTCACATCAGAACCTTCTAACTCATAAGTCAATGTCCAGTTGACTTTTCCAACTTAAGCCTTCCTTAAAGATACTAAGTGTCTCGTTTCTTATCAAAACCAACCAGTTCTACTCTAACACACCAAATATTGATAATGAAATATGAAGAAGTTTAAAATGGGGAAAACGGAGCAGTAACACACGAGACGACGGGTCGGGTCGTCACAGGACTATCCATCTGTCAGAGTAACACCCAAACAACTCATAACAACACATCCATAACTCAATAATGCTCCACAATGTATATATCAATAATAATAATCTCCGCATTACAAGTACGATATTATCATAATGATATCTGGACATGACACACATCATATGCATGAGCTTAACCACATCTTTGGTTTTAATAGTTGTACATAATCGATTAAAAATTGCCAATTAACCTCATGTCAACAAAATCTTATTTCAAACATCCATTTTACTAACGACAAGGCATGAAGATCTCATAGTTACTTAGGTAACTTAACGACTCACACTTAACGCCAGCTGGGCACACATCTTGTAGGCTAAAACTCAATAATTACAATAAAATTTGGCAAATTATGCACAAAGATATTCATATAAGAATTTTTTTTATCAAATAAGCCTCATAGGCATGACTCCCTAAAAGTACTATAGTACAAATTTTTAATTTCACAAGGGAGAATTTTAAAAACACAAAAATTTTCACAAGGACCTCGTCCTTATATAATATCCACCGTAGCTTGTAGCTGGTTTAAATATCTCACATCATATAAAAATACGAGGTTCTCATCCTCAACTACATACCACAAGTATTTTGCACATTGTGCCAGCTGAAATTTTCCATTTTCTTTATTTTTCTTTTAAATAAATTTCGTCAGACAAAATCACAACATATAATGAACCCTCACACTGATAAGGAATAAAATTCACAATTTAAATCAATTTTCCTGAAATCACATCAAAACCCACATCACAACTATTTTTAGTGACTAACACATAATGATAGACATAGATATCTCTATATAATCTCCCAATAGGAGTATCCACATAAGTTAATTTAAGATTACGAAGCTCACTCATGATTGGAGCATATTAGGAAGACTTGCCTCGATACTCAGAACCGAATCAAGTTACAAAAATTGTTAATTTATAATAACTCGAGATCGTACTCGTAACGACATTATCTGGTGTAGCGACCTCAGCCATACCATGCAGCGGGTCGGGTCTCCACCTCTTAGGTTCCATCTACCCGCTTGTCCTTCATCCCTAACTGGTAGTATAGGTAGAGCAGTAATTGTACTAGAGTACATGACATGTGTACTCTGATGGAATAGATTTCTTCCAAGTCGGGGACATTTTCTCATGATATTTCTAACATCACCATATTCATAAATACCAATCTGCGGCTAAACTGCTCATACTGAATTTGTGTTGGATAACTAGGATATCCATTGTAGGAAATCCCATACCAGTGGTGCATTTAAAGATTACTGTCCCATGCGAGTGTTGTGATTAACTTAAGCACTACGAGAATACTAAATATGTTTCCATGACCCCACTGATACTGAAATGTAGAATTATTAAGGACGCGAGAATACCAAAAGTCCCATCATCATCCCATTCAAATCACAGCTCTTAATCATATACAAGTTTCGACAATCCTTTCAATGCCACATATATACAGCTCAATCCAAAACTAATATAACACATGACCCCACAATTTAATCGTTGATAGTAGATTCCCCCCACTTGGTGCGATATCATAGGACATATTTCCGACAATCCACGATAATAACCCTCACCGCTCGTACGACACCAGTCATAAGACACCTAATGCTATTTACTTGGCATTTGTCATCCTCATGACAGTTAAACTCACTTACTATCACGACCCTAGTTCACCGACTGTGAACATGTCATGACGGCACCTAATCCCCACGACCAGGTAAGCCTAATATTGCAGAAGTATAATAATTGCAGAAAAATAGATGAAACCAAATTAAATAACTAAAAGAAACTTTACTGAATGTCGCTCGGCATGTACAACTCAATATCACAAGTTCAAAACAATTCTCAAAACCCGAAAAATCACGGGCAACACAGGCTACAGAAGTGTATAGTTTAGGCTGCAAACTCCAGAATATCCAACAACCGAAAGAAAGAAAAACTAAGTACTAAAGATAGAGTAAGAGGGAGACTCGTCGGTCTGCGGACGCATCATATCTACCTCGAAGTCTCTGAAATCCTCCTGCCTCACTGATAGTGCGCCTGAGTAGAGGTACCTTGACGAGTGTCTGGCGTATGTATAAATTAAACTCGTACTCTGTCAAATTATAGTATAGAAAGATGTCGAACCCACATAGATTGGTTTATCAATTCTACAGACGTATCTTGTTTTAATCACTATTTGAGAAAATCAGAGAGAGTTGAGTTGTAAATTAATTAACTAAAGTTCATGAATAGAGCAGTAGAAAATATTTTACTTTTCACAAATATAATAAAAAGGTGTTGGGATCCTGATTTCACTTAATATTTTTATTATATAGTAGATACATTTATTCTTCAATTTCTATTTATCGTAAAGGTTATAAATGCCTCTCACGATGACATTTACATATTATTACTCAAGTTAACAATTAATTGTACTCCTCTCGGTTATACAAATTAAGCGTCAAAATAGTAATATTAAAGAGCCAGAAATATATGCTTAAACTGAAACATGCTCTTTTTTAGTAAGTCCATTTTGGTTACCCTACTTGTTATAACTGACTATTACCATATTCGCCTCTTTCGATTACAAATAATGGTAGAATCAATTTTAACATATAAGAGCTAGATGTCACTAAATAAAGTTAACATCTATCAATACCAAATTTAACTAAATTACTTCTTCCGCCTCTTTCGATTACAGAATTAGTAAGAAGTTAAAATCTAGTACGAAGTAGATAGATGTTAACAAATTAAATAACACCCAACTATAAAGCATATAAAATTTAAATAAAAAGCTTAAGCTTAAGCATGTAAAATTTAGGAATACTATCTACTATTATATAAAAATATTAAGATCTGTCATTCTCCCAACATAAGAAAAGTTACTCCATAATGGAGTTAGTACTGAAAATGAAAATATTCTTGCCCATTAAATAAGAAAATAGAAAGAAATATTCAAAAGAATAATTTTCCTATTTAATTAAAAACGGAAACTAGAGTAATTTCCTATACTGAATAACTGAAGAAATTGACATTTAAAACTAAAAATAGAAAGTAAGATATATCAAATTCTGCTCTCCTTGGAAATAGTCCAACGATCCCATTTTATAGGTGCATTGGAAAATTTTTGAAAACGTGATTTTACATCACTTTGATTTACTTTCTTTGCACTTGGTCTTCACGGGATTCGCAAGGTAAAGTTGAGTCACGTTGCAAGCTTCTGATTTCTTTTCTGAATTTTTCTTTTTCTTTTCTTCTTCATTTATTTATTTTCTCTTACTTATTTATAGTATTTTCTGCAAATAAAATATAAATATTAGTATTTAAATAAAGAAAATTATACTTATATATGCATGCTATTTTCTTCTTATCAAATTCCCCCACACTAAGCATTTTCATCGTCCTCGAGAAAATTTCTGAGTTCCTCTTTTAAGAAAAAACAATCAAGTCAGCATTTAGTACAGGTTTCTTTGAATTTTGCATAAAAACTCGTCACCACTTGTTATTTTAATAAATTTTCTAGAGTGTACTTTACTTTCTTATTTATGTATCTTTCATCCTGTATAAGATCAACTTTTACATACGGATACTTTTCAATCAACTTCATTCAAGACAATCATAAAATAGTGTATATAAAACAACCATAGGCTTTCTCTGTTTGTAAATCTCCACTAATATATACTAGCACTGATCATAGAATCTTTTATGACTTTTATTGGCTTATAATGTAGGTTCAGGGCTTAGGTAGGATAGTGAATATATATTTATAGTGATTAATTTGCTTTTCTTGGTAATTGAAAAGGTGTAAGAATTGTTCATCATTCTTACTTAGGAATAATATTCCATTTTCTGTAATGCTCTACCTCATAAGTTGATGGTTTTTTTTTTTTGAGGAATAATATTCTATTTCTCTTTACTTCAATAACATTTTCAGGTGACATTTATAATTATTTGAGTACTTTGGGTATATGAACAAAAATATACACACTTTTCATTTTTTTTTTTTTGTGAATTTCTACAATGTATGAGTAGAAAATTTAGTGACATCTTATAAGATAAGTTTGTTTTTAAAACAAGAAAGTTGTTTTAGGCTCAAAGGGGGCACTAAGGTTTTTAATTTTTTTTAGTGACCGGTGTTTGGTTATATGGGATTTGAAGAAGAAGTAATTCATTTTCTAGATCAGTGCAGTTTAGAATTTCGTCTTGATAGACAAAACAGAACAAGTTCTAGTGATTTTCTACACTTTAAATGATGAAATTGAACTTATTAAAATCTGAGTCTTCGGTACTTTACTGCTAAACTGTATAGCAGGATGAAAAAACAATAATTCAAAAGTTAAGGAACTACTCCCGAAAAAGTTTTTAAAGTAGTAGTGATACTTCATTCTTTGCTTATTTCTCATATGCCTGTCTAACTGCGTCTTGATTGTTTTCAGAAAGAGAGTTGTCAGATCTTTTCATTATGGTATTAAAATATATCTTACAGTGGTATTTCAACAGAATAATAATATTATGGATGGAGTGTCAAAATGTAGTCGTGCATCTGAGCAAATATCAAAAATAGAGATGACATCTAAATATTTAGACAGAAGATAAGACAATAACCACACAGTGGATCAAGTATGATCAGAGTCATTCAACATCTTATTAATCCTATATTTGCATTTGAACTGGGGATAAAGAAACTTACCAGTTGAATGATTTTGAGCAAGTTTACTATACTTTTAACACAATGCAGAAGTCCTTCATATATTCCAAGATAATAGGCTGACTGGCACTGTGTCTTTGAAGAAAAAATTCA
>MU781548.1:78363-89556 GCA_026770625.1 Nicotiana glauca
ATATATATATATATCCAGAGAAGTACTCCTATCACGAGCTAAATATTGGGAAAATGTGATAAAGCAGTTGTCAAGTAAGATTAGCATCTCCCTTTTTAGTTCAAAGATGCAAAATTTCTCCAAACACAAAGAAAGTAATAAAGAGAGGTTTTATATATATATATATATATCAATTAACAACACATTTTATCACAAATTTTTATATGTCTGATGATCCATACTCTTGTAAAAAGACTTGATTTTTCATTTTGATCTGTATAAACATAGCTCTAGATCTGACTATGCCTGTAGCAATAAAAAAATACTCCATGTTTGAACCATACCCGATTTAGCAATTTTCACAGCACGTCAAAAGGCTTTCATAGAGCTTGGATCAGTAAGCATTCTGTAAGGATTCAATTCCACTAAAACATTCTTATAAGAAATTAATAAATCTTATAAATGATTTCAAACATGTTTCAATAGAGGAAGAATCTTGATTTATATGATAAACTTATAGCAGCTTGCGCCTAGCAGGAAACTATTTTGCTCAGTAAGAAGCTTCGAACAACAATTTCACAACCAAATCCATAGGAAGCCAACCAAACTTGCTTAGCATTCATATCTGGATAAGAAGTAATAATAATATGCGTCATTATATTAACAAAACATACATCAGTACATTAACATATGCAGTATTCGATTATCTGCAACTAGCTTGTGGACTGCTTATAGGCTCTCTATGAAATATCCAGGACAAAAACAAAAAGATTTCCCTTTACTCCTTCTCTATAGAGTCCATATCTATATATAAAATTTTGTTTTTTTTTCAAGCATCGACCAACACCAAACAAACAAACAAAAAACTAGCATCCAGCGACTTCAAAATATACTTTAAACCAGAGAAGGAGTACCAAAAAGATATTACATCCCCCACACTTAAGATCTTACATTGTCCCAAATGTAATATTCAAACTGGAGGGTAGCCGGTTCACTACTCGTCATCCGTATTTCTATTGTAGTAACTATCTCCACCAACCATTTGATAAAGGTCCCTTGATTCTTCCATCACATTGTTAGAGCTTTCTCCGATTACCATCCCCCGAAACAACTCAAAATCCATGTCAATATTCCCATCTGGATAACCTAGATTATCAAGTTCTAGTTCAGCTGCATATTGTTCATAAACATATGGTTGTGGTTGTATTTCGGTTGTGCCTTCTCCCTGAAAGAAGTGATTTACTTGTGGCTGAAAATTATCTTGTCCGTTTTTCTGATATTTGTCGCAAGTGAAAACATAATTTCTTGCATCTTTGAATAGAGTGGGCCAAAAAAAACCATCTTCAAGTAATTTGGCAGTTGTTCTTCTCCCTCCATAGTGACCTCCTACAGCTCCATCATGACAATGGTTTAGGATATTGTTCATTTCTATCTCCGGTACACATCTCCTGATTATGTCATCTGCACAAAATTTAAACAAGTGAGGATCTTCCCAGTAATAATGTCTTGTTTCTTTTTTAAGTTTTTTCTTTTGTTTATAAGAAAAATCTTTTGGAATCCATCCTCCAGCCAAATAGTTGGCAATATCAGCAAACCATGGTGGTCGATTTATAACGGTTGTGACTGAAAATATATGTTCATCAGGAAATTCCTCTTTGATATCTTTTATCTTAGTAGGAGGATTTTCTAAACAAGACAAATGATCAGCTACCTGATTCTCAGAACCTTTTCGATCTTTTATTTTAAGATCAAATTCTTGCAAAAGGAGTATCCATCTTAGCAATCTGGGTCTAGCATCTTTCTTTGCTAAGAGATATTTTAAAGCTGCATGATCAGTATAAATTGTAACCTTTGTTCCTATCAAATAGGAACGAAATTTGTCAAATGCAAATACTACTGCCAGTAGTTCCTTCTCAGTTGTAGCATAATTCTTTTGAGCTTCATTAAGTGTTCTACTGGCGCAGTAAATAGGCCTGAAAATCTTTTCTATCTTTTGTCCCAATATCGCTCCTACTGCAGTATCACTTGCATCACACATTATTTCAAAGGGCTGGCTCTAGTTAGGAGAAACAACAATTGGAGCATTACTCAATTGTTTCTTGAGAATCTCAAATGCTTTTCTGCAATCATCTGAAAATTCAAACTTCACATCTTTCATAAGTAGGTTAGTTAGAAGTTTTGAGATTTTTAAAAAATCTTTTATAAACCTTCTATAAAAACCTGCATGCCCTAAGAAACTTCTAATTTCTTTAACAGTGGTGGGAGGGGGTAATCCTGCTATAAGATCAATTTTTACCTTATCAACTTCTATCCCTTTAGCATAAATTTTATGTCCTAAAATAATTCCCTCTGTTACCATGAAATGATATTTTTTCCAATTAAGAACTAAATTTGTCTCCTCGCATCTTTTAAGCACCAAAGTTAAATGATAGAGACAATCTTCAATTGTCTTACCAAAAAGTGTGAAATCATCCATAAATATTTCAAGAAACGTTTCAGTCATATCTGAGAAAATTGTCGACATGCAACGCTGAAATGTAGCAGGAGCATTGCATAGTCCAAATGGCATTCTTAGGTAAGCATATGTACCTTGGGGGCATGTGAATGTGGTTTTCTCTTGATCTTCTGGATCAATTGGTATCTGATTATACCCAGAGTATCCGTCAAGAAAACAGTAAAAACCATGGCATGCAACTCTTTCAAGCATTTGATCAATAAAGGGTAAAGGAAAATGATCTTTCCTTATGGCACCATTAAGTCGTCTGTAATCAATACATACTCTCCCATGATGTGACTGTTCTAGTAGGTATGAGTTCATTATTTTTATTTTTTATTATTGTCATACCTCCTTTCTTTGGTACTACTTGTACAGGACTTATCCAAGGACTGTCAGATATTAGATAAATGATACATGCTGCTAGAAGTTTCACCACTTCTTTCTTGACGACTTCCTGCATTACTGGGTTTAGTCTCCTTTGGGGTCGGACTATTGGCTTATAATCATTCTCCATAAGAATTCTGTGCATACAAATAGCTGGACTAATTCCTTTGATATTATCTATAGTCCACCCTAAGGCTGTTTTGTATTTTCTCAGGACTTCAATCAGTTTGCTTTCTTGTTCTATAGTCAAAGAAGATGAAATAATTACTGGCAATATTTCAGGTTCAAGAAACACATATTTTAAATGAGAGGAAAGTTCTTTGAGTTCAACTTTTAATTGGACTCCTTCTAGTGAGATTTTCTCATTTTCTGACTCCTTTTCTAGAATTTTAGCTTGTTCTCTAATTATGGGGTTATCATCACTTATAGTACCTAACCTAGCCAAACATCTCTCCAATGAATCAATAATTAACTGATTCTCTTTGTATTCGTCTACAAGGTCATCTAGTAAGTCAATTTGAAAACAAGATGATGATGACTCATCCCCAGGAAATTTCATCATTTTTTGCATGTCAAATATTACTCTTTCCTCATCAACTCGCAATATTAATTGTCCTTGATGAACATCAATAATTGCTCTCCCTGTTGCAAGAAATGGACTACCTAAAATTAATGGTACCTCTGTATTTTCTTCCATTTCAAGTACTATAAAATTTACAGGGAAAATAAATTTGTCAACTCTAACAAGAACATTTTCAATGATTCCTTTCGGTTTTTTAGTGCTTTGATCAGCCAATTGAAGGGACACACCAGTGTCTTTCATTTCACCAAGTTCTAATTTTCTGAAAATTGAAAAAGGCATTAGATTTATTGAAGCACCTGAATCACATAACGCTTTTTCAAAGTGAGCACCTCCCAAAGTACAAGGAATTGTAAAACTTCCAGGATCACCAAATTTCTGTAGAAGCTTATTTTGAAGTATAGCACTACATTTTTCTGTAAGTTTAAATACTGAAATTTCTTTCAATTTTCTTTTACTTGACAAAATTTCTTTAAGAAATTTAGCGTATGTAGGCATTTGCTTTAAAGCATCTGTAAAAGGTATGTTAATGTAAAGTTGTTTTAAGATTTCTAGAAACCTTAAAAATTGTTTGTCAACCTTTTCTCTTTTTAGCTTTTGGGGAAAAAGGGAGGGGTACAGGGTAAGGATTTGTCATCAATTCATTTTCTTGTACCTTTTTTCCTTTATCTTTTTGTTCTTTTAGAAGTTCAGAGTTTCTTTTATTCTCACCTTCATTTACCTGTTCCACTTCTTGTGGCTTTCCTTGCTTATCTGTATATGGATCATCAAGAGATTTACCTGATCGTAGAGAGATAGCTTTGAGGTGTTCTTTTGGGTTTTTCTCAGTGTTGCTTGGTAAAGCACCTTTTATTTGCCCAAACATGAGTGTTGCTAATTGGATCATCTGGATTTCTAAATTATTGATTGCTGAATTTTGACTTTCAACTTTCTCGTCTGTAGCCTTAATAAATTTATACATCATGTCTTCAAGACTTTGTTGATGCACTCTTTGGGGCTGTTGTTGATATTGCTGAAAATCTTGTTGACCTCTATTTTGATTTTGAAAACCAGGTGGTCCTTGTACCTGTTGCTTTTGATAAAAAAATCTTTGAGGATTTTAAGCACCATTAGGATTACTCCATTGAAATCCTGGATGTTTTTGTGCCATGGGACTACCGAATGTGTAATTATTTCTATAGCCAACCATATTTACCTGATCCTCATTTTGTGTTGAAGCTTGACATTCATGATTTGGATGATTACCTTGACAAACATCACAATTCTCAAGTTGGGATGATGATTGAGAACTTACCTGAAAAGCTTCGACTTTTTATGTTAAGGCCGCAATTTGTTGTGTTAATGAATTCAAAGCTTCAATTTGATTTACTCCTGCTATTTTCTTGAAAATCATTCTATCTGAGGGCCATTAAATAGCATTTTTCGAAATTTCATTAAGTAGTTGCATGGCTTCTGCAGTGGTTTTTCCCATTATTGATCCTCCTACTGCCGCATCAATTAGATTTCTAGCAGAGGGCTTTAGACCGTGACAAAAAATATATAGAATGTCAGGGTCTTGGATACCATGATGTGGGCATTTTCTTAACATTGCTGCTAATCTTTCCCATGCCTTATATACAGATTCGGTGTCTGTTTGCACGAAATTATTTATTTCTTGCTTCATTTTAAATGTCTTTGCAGGTGAAAAATATTTATTAAGATATTTTTGGGTCATTTGGTCCTATGTAGTAATAAAACCTCTTGGTAAGCTTCGCAACCATATTTTGGCTTCACCTTTTAATGAAAAAGGAAAAATCCGCAACCTAATAACATATATTGTGACTCCATTATACCTGCAAGTTTTAACTAGTTCAAAAAAATCAATTAAATGGGTGTGAGGATCTTCACTCGCATCACCAGTAAACTGATATGATTGTTGAATGGTTTGAATCAAGCCTGTGCGGATTTCAAAGTTGTTTGCTACAATTGGTGGTCTCCTTACACTTGATTCTCCTTCAAAATGATCTGGCCTTGAATAATCTCTAAGTATTATATCACGTCGTGGTGCCACTTTATCAAATTGTTCTTCTCCTTGATGTGGTGAAAGTTGGTTATTGAGTTCCTCGTTTTCCATTTCCTCTGATGTGAAAATTTGAGATCGTGAGGTTTGTTCTTTTCGCAACAACCGCAAGGATTTTTCAATTTAAGGATCGTATTTGACTAGTTCTCTAGAAGAGGAGCGGGTCATACACTTTATGAAATTTCTGTAGGAAAGTTAAAAAAAATCTCAAATTAGTAGTAAAACAATTAATCTGTAGTAGAATTTGCCAATCCCCGGCAACGGCGTAAAAAATTTGACGAGTGTCTGGCGTGTGTATAAATTAAACTCGTACTCTGTCAAATTATAGTATAGAAAGATGTCAAACCCATAGAGATTGGTTTATCTATTCTACAGATGTATCTTGTTTTAATCACTATTTGAGAAAATCAGAGAGAGTTGAGTTGTAAATTAATTAACTAAAATGCATGAATAGAGCAGTAGAAAATATTTTACTTTTCACAAATATAATAAAAAGGTGTTGGGATCCTGATTTCACTTAATATTTTTATTATATAGTAGATACATTTATTCTTCAATTTCTATTTCTCATAAAGGTTATAAATGCCTCTCACGATGATATTTATATATTATTACTTAAGTTAATAATTAATTGTACTCCTCTCGGTTATATAAATTAAGCATCAAAATAGTAATATTAAAGAGCCAGAAATATATACTTAAACTGAAACATGCTCTTTTTTAGTAAGTCCCTATCGGTTACCCTACTTGTTATAACTGACTATTACCATATTCGCCTCTTTCGATTACAAATAATGGTAGAATCAATTTTAACATATAAGAGCTAGATGTCACTAAATAAAGTTAACATCTATCAATACCAAATTTAACTAAATTACTTCTTCCGCCTCTTTCGATTACAGAATTAATAAGAAGTTAAAATATAGTACGAAGTAGATAGATGTTAACAAATTAAATAACACCCAACTATAAAGCATATAAAATTTAAATAAAAAGCTTAATCTTAAGCATGTAAAATTTAGGAATAATATCTACTATTATATAAAAATATTAAGATCTGTCATTCTCCCAACATAAGAAAAGTTACTCCATAATGGAGTTAGTACTGACAACGAAAATATTCTTGCCCATTAAATAAGAAAATAGAAAGAAATATTCAAAAGAATAATTCCTCTATTTAATTAAAAACGGGAACTAGAGTAATTTCCTACTATGAATAACTAAAGAAATTGACATTTAAAACTAAAAATAGAAAGTAAGATATATCAAATTCTGCTCTCCTTGGAAATAGTCCAACGATCCCATTTTATAGGTGCATTGGAAAATTTTTGAAAACGTGATTTTGCATCACTTTGATTTACTTTCTTTGCACTTGGTCTTCACGCGATTCGCAAGGTAAAGTTGTGTCACGTTGCAAGCTTCTGATTTCTTTTCTGAAATTTTCTTTTTCTTTTCTTCTTCATTTATTTATTTTCTCTTACTTATTTATAGTATTTCCTGCAAATAAAATATAAATATTAGTATTTAAATAAAGAAAATGATACTTATACATGGATAAAAAACTCACTATCGGACCGGAAACTTCAAAAATACAAATTTCGGTATTTTAAGCCTAAATGAGCTACGGGCCTCCAAAATACATTCCGAACATGCTCCCAACCCCGAAATCACCTAACGGAGCTAATGGAACTATCGAATTTCCATTCCGAGGTTGTCTTCACACTGTTTCAGTTACAGACCATTTTTTAATTTTTAAGCTCTCATTTAGGGACTAAGTGTACCAAAACACTCCGAATCCTAACACCGAACGTCCCGACAAACCAAAATAGCAGAAATGAACTTAGGGGAAGCAGTTAATGGGGAAACGGGGCATAAATTCCAAAAATGACCGGCCGGGTCGTTACATCCTCCTACACTTAAACATTTGTTCTTCCTCGAGCAAGCATAAAGAACATACCTGAAGTAGTGAAAATATGAGGATACTGGCTGTGCATATCCTGCTCGGTCTCCCAAGTCGCCTCCTCAGGCGGCTGGCCCCGCCACTGAACCTTTACCGAAGCAATGTTCTTTGACCTCAACTTTCTGATTTTCCTGTCCAAAATTGCCACTGGCTCCTCAACATAGGATAGATCCTTGTCCAACTGGACTGAACTGAAATCCAACACGTACGACGGATCCCCGTGATACCTCCGGAGCAGCGAAATATAAAATACCGGATGAACTCCAGCTAGGCTTGGAGGTTAGGCAAGCTCATAAGCAACCTCCCCAACTCGCCTCAAGATCTCAATAGGGCCAATAAACCTCGGACTCTGCTTTCCTTTCTTCCCAAACCTCATGACACCTTTCATAGGCGAGACCCAAAGCAGAACCCGCTCACCAACCATATATGATACATCACGAACCTTCTTGTCCGCGTAACTCTTCTGTCTGGACTGGGCTGTACGAAGTCTATCCTGAATCACCTTAACCTTCTCCAATGCATCCTGAACCATCTCTGTGCCCAATAGCCTGGCTTCACCCGGCTCAAACCAACCCACCGGAGATCTACACCTCCTACCATATAAAGCCTCATACGACGCCATCTGAATGCTGGACTGATAACTGTTGTTATAAGCAAACTACGCCAATGGCAAGAAATGATCCCAAGACCCTCCAAACTCAATAACACACGCACGGAGCATATCCTCAAGAATTTGAATAGTGCGCTCGAACTGTCCGTCTATCTGGGGGTGAAATGTTGTGCTCAACTCCACCCGAGTACCTAACTCCTGCTGCACGGCTCTCCAGAACTGCGATGTAAACTGTGTACCTCTGTCTGAAATGATAAAAACTGGAATAACATGCAAACGGATGATCTCCTTGATATAAACCTCCGTCAACCGCTCTGATGAATAAGTGGTACACACGGGAATGAAATGAGCAGACTTGGTCAGCCGATCCACAATGACCCAAATGGAATCAAACTTCTTCAAGGTCCGTGGGAGTCTAGATACAAAGTCCATGGTGATACGCTCCCACTTCCACTCCGGAATCTCTATTTGTTGAAGCAACCCACCCGGACGCTGGTGTTCATACTTCACCTGCTGGCAGTTGAGGCATCTAGACACATAATCAACTATATCCTTCTTCATCAGCCTCCACCAATAGTGGTGTCTCAAGTCCTGATACATCTTCGCGGCACCTGGATGGATGGAATACCGCGAACTATGGGCCTCTGCTAGAATCAACTCTCAAAGACCATCAACGTTGGGCACACAAATCCGGCCCTACATCCTCAATACCCCGTCATCTCCGATAGCCACATCTCTGGCATCACCACGCTGGACCCCATCCTTGAGGACAAGAAAATGAGGGTCATCATACTGCTGCGCCCTAATACGATCAAATAGGGAAGACCGAGAAACCACACAGGCTAGAACCCGATTGGGCTCCGAAAGGTCCAATCTGACAAACTGACTGGCTAAGGCCTGAACATCCATCGCCATATGCCTCTCTGAAGCTGGTAAATATGCCAAGCTACCCAAACTCTCTGCCCGGTGACTCAAGGAATCCGCCACCACATTGGCCTTGCCGGGGTGATACAGAATAGTGATATCATAATCCTTCAACACTTCTAGCCATCTCCTCTGATGCATATTCAGGTCCTTCTGCTTGAGTAAGTGCTGCAAACTCCGATGGTCAGTATAGATCTCACAAGGCACCCCGTAAAAATAATGATGCCAGATCTTCAAGGCATGAACAATAGAAGCTAACTCAAGATCGTGGACATGGTAATTCTTCTCATGTATCTTCAACTGTCTGGACACGTAGGCAATCACCCTACTGTCCTGCATCAACACCGCTCTAGGTCCAACCCGTGAGGCATCACAATAAACTGTATAAGACCTCGAACCTGTAGGAAGCATCAAGATTAGGGCTGAAGTCAAAGCTGTCTTGAGCTTTTGGAAGCTCGCCTCACACTCCTCTATCCACTAAAATGGGGCACCCTTTTGGGTCAATCTAGTCGTATGGGCTGCAATCGATGAAAACCCCTCCACAAAGCAATGGTAATAGCCCACCAAGCCAAGGAAACTGCGGATCTCTGTAGCTGAGGAGGGCCTGGGCCAACTCTGCACGGCCTCCACCTTCTTCGGATCCACCCGAATGCCCTCACTCGATACCACGTGGCCTAGGAATGCCACGGAACTCAATCAGAACTCACATTTTTGAGAACTTTGCATATAGTTTCTTCTCTTTCAAGGTCTAAAGTACTGTCCTCAGGTGTTGCTCGTGATCTTCCCGACTCCGGGAATATACCAGAATATCATCAATAAAAATAATAACGAAGGAGTCAAGATATGGCCTGAATACACTGTCCATCAAATGCATAAAAGCTGCTGGGGCATTAGTCAGCCCAAATGACATAACAAGGAACTCGTAATGACCATAACGAGTCCTAAAGGCAGTCTTCGGGATATCTGCCTCCCGAATCTTCAACTGATGGTAACCTAAATGCTAATCAATCTTGGAAAACACCTGTACGCCCTAATGCTGGTCAAATAAATCATCGATACGAGGCAAAGGATAACGGTTCTTCACTGTAACTTTGTTCAAATGGAGATAATCGATGCACATACGCATAGAACCATCCTTTTTCTTCACAAACAAGACAGGAGCACCCCACGGTGAAACACTGGGTCGAATAAAACCCTTACCAAGCAATTCTTGCAACTGATCATTTAACTCCTTCAGCTCAGTAGGAGCCATACGATACGGAGGGATGGAAATGGGCTGAGTGCCCGACAACAGATCAATGCCAAAATCGATGTCTCTATTGGGCGGCATGCCCAAAAGATCAGCTGGAAACACATCGGGATAATCCCGTGCCACTAGAACTGAGTCAACAGAAGGGGTATCAACACTGACATCTCTCACATAAGCTAAATACGCAGCACACCCCTTCTCAACCATGCGTTGAGCTTTAAGAAAAGAGATAACTCTACTGGGAGTGTGATCTAAAATACTACTCCACTCAATACGCAAAATACCTGGCATAGCCAGCGTCACGGTCTTGGCGTGACAATCAAGAATAGCAAAATAGGGCGACAACTAGTCCATGCCCAGAATAATGTCAAAATCCACCATACCGAGTAATAATAAATCCTCTATGGTCTCAAAACCATGAATAGTAACCAAACATGACCGATAAACACGATCCACAATAAGAGAATCTCTCACAGGAGTAGAAACATAAATGGGGGAACTCAAAGAATCACGAGGCACACCCAAATGCGAAGCAAAATAAAAAGACATGTAAGAATAAGTAGAGCCTGGATCGAATAGAACCGATGCCTCTCTGTGACAAACTAGTATAATACCTGTGATGACGGAGTCGGAGGCAACAACCTTGTCTCACCTCCTTTTTCATACGCTACTTTACCCGCGATGGCGTAGAGGAGTTTTTCCAATTTAAGGACAGTCGGAACGGGATTAGTTATTTAAGTTTTTCAGAGTCGCCACTTGAGAATATAATGGTGTCCCAAGTCACCAGTTTAATCCCGGACCGAGGAAAGTTTGACTCTGTTACAGTCTGCAAACTAGAAATCCGGATAAGGAATTCTGTTAACCTGGGAGAAGGTATTAGGCACTCTCGAATTCCGTGGTTCTAGCACGGTCGCTCAACTGTTGTATTTGTTTTTATCTGATTCCAATTAT
>MU781550.1:13138-23791 GCA_026770625.1 Nicotiana glauca
GGGAGTAGGTGAGTAATTCTAATTTGGATGATTGTGGTTAAAAAAATAAACTCTATGAAATTAAATAGATTAAATTGAAAATAAAAGCACAAATCCATGGACCAAAACCATTTTACTCCAACTATGGGTTGTAAATTTCAAATTATCGAAAAAAGTCGGGGAATAAACAATAAAGCAAGTTAATGGGAGCACCTAGTGTCACAGTATCAGTGACGGGTAGAGACGAGTGCAGTACTGCAGTTCCTCTTAATTCTTTCAAAATCAAAAAAATGTAATAAAGCGGGAACACCATCCTTACATCTTTGATCTCTCTCTCTCTCCCTTTGAAAAAGATTATCCTTTCCCTACGCTTTCTTCAATATCTGAACCAGATTAGAATTCGCTTCAAATCTCCTCGGCTCCTTCTTTAGGTGTTTCTTCTCTTCTCTGCAACACAACAGAGCCATGGCGAGAACCAAACACCTAGCCCTACGCAAACAAAGTCGCCCACCAAGTCGCCCTACAGCCACACGTACTGGTTAGTGAAATTTCTTAACATCACGTCTCCCTGAATTTTTAATTGGTTAGTGCGGATTATAAATTTTTTGAAATTAGGTTCAGATTTAGTTAAAAAAAATATATATAATTGTCAACTATATATACAGCTATAATGTGAGCGTCTGTTGCCTTTTGTGTGTGTGAATGTCTGCATAAGCATATATAGTTCGTTTTAGTTTTCGAGATTAACTTTTGTTGAGTTAATAATTTTTTTAACCCTAATTTTGGTGATGTTATGCTTGAAATTTCAGCTCCAGCTGCATCTGCATCTGCATCTTCAGCGCCTCAATCGGTATGCTAATAACTCTGATTTCTGTGTTGTGTCGCAAATTTGAAATTATTAAGGTTATTTATTTGCTTTTTGTTTGGGATGAATCAGACGCCTACAAGAACAAGTCCGAGGACTTCACCTTCAAGTGAGTGTATATACTTGTAAAATTAATGTGCATTTCTTTACTTCTAAATGATGGGAGAATATTTGTTTGTTTTCAGCTCAGGGGCGGACGCAAAAGAAGAAGACTCGTTACAGGCCAGGGACAGTGGCGCTTCGAGAAATTAGGCGCTTTCAGAAGACATGGAATCTTCTCATTCCAGCTGCTCCTTTCATCAGACTTGTAAGTTTTCATTCCTGTCTCTAAGCGCCACTGTCCGCATGATTATTTGAGCTTATCAGCCACATGATTAGATGAAATAAGGGAAACTCCAAATCAATCATAGCCCGATTTTGTGCTTCGTTACTGTGTGATTTGGCTAACATGGGAGAATGAAGCTTAAAGCCAAAGCTGATTAATTGTGGTTTTCTTATTTGATATAGATTACAATAAGAGGGCTATCAGTGTTGTGCCTTAATTGAGTGGACAATAGGTGAACTACTGCACTAGCACTCGCACTAGCGAAGAAGCTACTGTTAAGAGTTTACGGGACATAAGTTAATTGATGAGTATCAGTGAGTGAGACTAATTGAAAATGTATAAAATAAAATACTGAAGGGATGAAAAAAAAAGTACTGCAGAACGGAGAGAGTAAGTCCTTTGAAAGAGGGAAAACAATCTGCATCTATAGCAAGCCGAAATTGACGTGCTACTCCATAACACAGTTTCTCATTTTCCTTTGGACTGCATTAAGATGCACATTCACCTATTTTCTAGGATTTGCTTTCACAATCGAGAATTTTGCTGATGTTAACAAGCAGAAGGAAGACGAATTCATTCTTTTCTTTGAGTTTATCATTTCTCTCTATTTTGTTTAAGGTCAGGGTTAGCTGGGGCTCAATTTCCATGTCAATTTAACCAGTATTGGTATTATGCACTATAGTCCAAAGGAAGGTTATTTGTTGTAATGCACAAGTTCTCCCTTTCTATTTTGATTTCGGTTTGGGATTGGAGATGCGGACCATTTATGATTAGCCTGACTTACAAAAGTGAAAAGCAGTTATACCTATTCAATTATATGGGAGTAGCTTATGTTAGAGATTTTCTGACTTCAGATTTTAAGAAGGTCTTCTGCGCTCTACATTTCAAGAAGCCCCTTGGACTCAGTTCATGGTTCTGGCAGAAAATGTGGACTAAGGATTGCATGCTAAAATCTATATTCTGACCATCTGTAGCTGTCTTTGTTCTGGATGTAAATGTGCTGTAGAACTGTTTTCTTGATACCCTTGATGATAAATGGTTTAACTTATCCAAATAGTTACACAATTGAAATCTTTGCATTTATTAATTTTTCACCAAAGCTAATTGTTTTTTCCCCTCTTTCTTGTCTGGGGCAGGTTAGAGAAATAAGTTACTTTTTTGCACCAGAGGTAACTCGCTGGCAAGCCGAGGCTTTAATAGCTCTTCAGGAGGTACTACAACTTCTAAGAATAATAAATGGATCTGTTAGCTGCTATTTGGATCATTGCATTTAAGTTATTTGTAAGAACCATGCATCCATGAAGAGGACAGGGAAAGAGATTCATGAATATACTCGCCCTCATAAATCATCTAGTAGTTTTATATCAACAACATATTTAGCTTGGAATAGTCTCTGCTCCAGATACCAATTAAAAATATTTTAATGTATTTTATAAAAATTCTACTCTTAAATCAGAATGTGCTTAATAATCTCCTTTAAAAGAGTTCTTCAGGTTCTAGAAAGTTACAACATCAGTTCCTTAACAAAATAAAGCATGTGCAATTGTGTGGTCAGGTAGTGACTGTCTGACCGAGTTATGAGAAAGGCCAATCTATTATCAAAGTGATATTCTTCTTTTTGTTAGCATTTTAGCATACAGCAATTGGTAGGCATCAATGATGGGAATGGCCAACTAGTTAGCTAAGGAGGTTGGAGTTTCTGGAATATGATTGTACTTAGAGATTTCTAGCACACACTTTTGCGCCATGAAGGTTTTTCTACTTTGATTATGGTTGTGTATTTCCCCTTTATGAATCCTGCTCAACTAAGTCACTTTTTCTTTACAAACTGCAAAATACTATTAAGGTGTATTAATCAGGCAAGTTGAAAATAAACACTATATATCTGTTGGGTTTAGCTTAGCTAAGCTAATATCCTGAATGGTACAACCCACAAATAAAGTTGCTACTTGACTTATTTGGCTTCTTATGTGAAAATGTTCTACTCGAGAGGGCATATATTAGTGTTCTAAGTCATTGATTTCTATTAGCTTTTGTTTTGTTGTCATGAATTTTGGCAGCTATATGTGCATCAATATACGACTGATCTTGCAGTGACAACATGGCACCTTCTCCTTCCATGAAGCTAGTCAATTCTGACACAAGGTGTCGCTAGTGTGGAATACCTTATTTTTTAAGTTTCCCAGCAAAGAATGAGGCATTGGGGAGAAAGGGCTTTTTTAGTGGTTATGCCCTTTGGCTTCCTTTAATATGCCCTTGAATTCTTTCTGCTATAACCAAAAGTCCTATGTGCTCTATCTCTTTCTGACTGCATGTATCTATAAGTGTAATTGCTATTAATGCATGGATGTAATTTCTCCATTTTAGACAATGACATTCTGATGTACAGTAGAAACGGGTGGACTAAAAGGATTTTGCGTGGTGTGATTACTAATGAAAGCCGTTAGAATTGGGCATCAACATAGTAAGTCCTTTAAGGCGGTAGGGCACTGTGTATAACATGTGAGAAAAAGGACACAGCCATTGCTCGTTGTGGTTGCCTAAGCATCTGTCTTAGCACATCTCTCTGCAAGCATACACTTGGGCTTTCCTATGAGTTTATGTTTGAATCTGAAGAGCATCAATGATCTTATGACTTCAAGTACTTTATAGGACCCTAGCAATGCTTCTGAAATCCATTGTCCACTCCTCTCAGAAGAACAGTCAGCAGCAGAAACATGAAGTGTCTATTCAATGTCTAAATTTGTATATTTAGTGTTGATATGAACTATTATTCATCTTGTAAGCTGTAGCCATCTGGTGTAAAATTTAGTGTGAAAGAATTCTATCCCATTCTTAATGCAACTCCCCTCAAGTCGGAGCATTGCAATCATGTTCAAGCACTGCCTATTCTGTCAGGCAATTTATCTTTACTTACGTGGACAGTGTAGTAATAGTCGTATGATCCTTGGAAAGCATACCTTTCTGAGGATTTTTTCATTATTTAATGCATCATTAAAATTGCCAAATGTAGATGTGTGTACAAAGTAAGAAAGTCTATAAATGCATAGATTCTTATCCAGTCAACATTATGCTTTTCAGCCTTCGCTTGTAAAAGTACCTTTTTATGCTAAAATATAGTAGTAGTTTTTTTGCTTCCTGTAATATATGTCATAATGAATACTAGAGTGATATAGTTTTCTTTGATGGTTATTCTGCAGGCTGCAGAAGATTTTTTAGTTCATCTGTTTGATGATTCAATGCTATGTGCTATTCATGCGAAGCGTGTTACACTTAGTAAGTTGTTCTGTTTCACCTCTACCTTTTCTTTTTTTTTAGCAGTGATATTTTTCTCTCTCTCCTTGATCTTCCTCTACACCCCCTACTTATTTCCTTGTCGCTCTGGGGAATGGGCTGGCTAGGGTTGGTGCATCCAAAAACCTGTGTTTTAGGCTTCAGAGACCTGGTTGATTGTCAAACTCCTGGTCAGCAAATTTTGTTTCTCTGTCATAGATTTCATCAGCCAAGTTAGCTGCTTCACCTGTATTATTGACATCCTCTCTCAGGGAAGAGGAGGAAAATAATCAAGAAACGACATACAAATGGATCACCAATTTAAATGTTCTAATATGCTTTGTCTATTTCTGGTTAGTTTTGGTTTCATAATAGAGATTGTAACAAACCATCAATGTGCATATTTTTTGTCCCCTAATTTTGTTCAGTCCAGTTCACATTGCTAAAAATGAAAAGTGAAATGAGGCCATCTCTTCTATTGCTTCTTCCTATTCCATAGGGATTCTTCCATCAGATCAGGTACACCCTATTTGGATACCGGAAAAGTCTGGGGTGTTGTTTACTGCAGTAAAAAGATAGTCCAATGATCTTTTAAATTAGTACTGGAAACAGAGGTGAGCAGTATGGCCTTAGGGTTTGTTTGGTTACAAGGATAAGGGATAAGATCTTTTAAACTGCCTAGAGTATCAGGTACATCCTATTTGGATACCGGAAAAGTCTGGGGTGTTTACTGCAGTGAAATGATAGTCCAATGATCTTTTAAATTAGTACTGGAAACAGAGGTGAGCAGTGTGGCCTTAGGGGTTGTTTGGTTACAAGGATAAGGGATAAGATCTTTTAAACTGCCTAGAGTATTGTTTAATTTGCTTGGCAATGCTTGTTATATGATGTGCAATTTATATTTTTTCGTCTTTCTTAATGCTCAGTGAAAAAGGATTTTGAGCTGGCTCGACGACTTGGTGGAAAAGCACGACCTTGGTGAAGACCAGATTACCATCCTACCCCAACTAGATAATTGCACAGCTTCAGTTCAAAGAATCAGCCTCCACGTGGAGTCTATAAAGTTTAACTATCAGTACTTGCAGATTGTTCCTGTTTTAACCATTACCTCCTGTAATAGAATGGGTTAATTGTGGTACATGATCTTCAACTTTCCATACTGTAGTAGCAATTCTTACAACCACACTTTGACTTAGTTGGACGCTATGCCATGTGATTATAGTGGACGAGTTACCTATATGTCCTGCAGAAGGTAGTCTGTATTCTATGTTTTGGGCTGCAGAGATACATCCTTTTGCCTTACCAATTGTCTCGTCTCAATTCTCTTTCTTTCTTTTGTTCCTTGTTAGAAGGTTACTTGTACTGAAGGAATGACAAGAACAAGGGAACAATTCAGGTCTTTACAGAGGATCCATTTTCGTTGGTGTCGCCTTTGTTGAATTGGATATTGATGAAGATGGCATTTGAAAGTGGGTGGGAGTTTTGCATTTTTACACTAAAGCCGTGTTTCTTGCAAGTTTACACCCTTCATGACTCCTTTAAGAATAACCTTGGAGCATCATATTGGAATTATAACAAGTTTTTGTATTTAGCGCAAGTATAGTTGGGGGTGCTTTCTGGCATATGTTCTTTTTGTAGCCATCAGGAATTGGGCGTACGTTGGTCCTCACAATCAAGTTCTCAAGACTCATAATAATTAACGAAGATCTCGTTTTCTCAGGGACGACTTGATTTAATCTGGCACTCCTCATTTTGGAAATAAAAGAGGCCTGATTACGCTGTGCCTTAAACACAATGGGATAAACCTGACAAAAACTTAAACTCTCCTTCGATTTTTAAGTTGAAAAAAGTCGTGGGCCTTAAATAAACGACATGATTGATTCTACGAAGCTTTGTTTTTCTAGTAGTCGGCCCCGTAATGCTTCCCTTCATTTGCTTGCCTCCTTTCAGCTTAGAATGCCTAATGTAGAGACAATGACATAACAGTTGTCAGGAGATAAAATTGGCGGAAAGATTATGTAAAACCTCATTATCCTTTCAATTTAATAATCCATTGGCAAGAGTTTGTGCGCCATATAAATAAAAACTACTACTATATAAGAACCTTGTCAAAAAATGTAATAATAAAAGGAATGACAACTGCAAGTCAAAGGGAACGTGTAGTTTGTTTAGTTAGGACCAGCCGTTGTTTCATGATAACAAATGCAGACAAATCTGTCGAACCATTCAGGACAACTATAAAAAAACAGAAGCTGTCCTAACTTATTTCGCAACAAACTCTCTGTTATTCCTCTTTTCTTGATCCTTATATTATTCTTATCTTTTAGTTCTCAACTTTTGTACCTAAATGGATCAAAATCTCAATCATCAGCCCAAGCTCATGCACCACCGCTGTTGCAGCCATGAAGGTACAACCCTTTGCCGAGGTTCAGTTTCTTTCTTTGTTCATGTTATAAGGGGACCTTACCTTTTTTTTTTTTTTTCATTTTTACTATTTAATATTTTTTTTTGGGAAGCAGAGGTTAATAGTATGGAGTGGGAGTTCATCAGCATGAGCAAGCAAGAAGAAGATCTTATTTACAGAATGCACAAGCTTGTTGGAGACAGGTAAAGGTTGATAACTAGTTTTGCAAAGCTTTTACTAGTAGTTTCATGTATCTCATTAAACTTGGAAAACACTGTCATAAGCAGGATGTAGTATTTGGTTATATTAACAGGTGATGCGATACTAACTGCAACTTGTTGTTCTCGGCTTGAACTATATATATGGTTGAGCAATTTTTAAAATAAATTCACACTAACTTTGCACTCACTGACACAAAACAGTAGTGGATATAATCAGAAGCAAACATAGTGCATGTTACTTTGCTCCTGCTAAGTGGCATACGCAGTATTTTGCATAAAGGGTGTCATAACTTGAAATGACAAAAGAATATATCACTATAATAACAAACGGTGTCATTAAAAAAGTGGTGTCGCGTGACACACCGCATGGCATAAGGTGCATACGCTAACTTAAAATATATGATCCGCATGTGGTTCTATAAGTTGTAGTTGTACTCTTCTTAATGTTTTGAATTGTCGTGTGTTCATAAAAATAACTTTGGTTGTGAAGGTGGGGACTGATAGCAGGGAGAATACCAGGGAGAAGAGCAGAAGAAATAGAAAGGTTTTGGATAATGAAACACAGTGATGGCTTTGCAAACAAGAGACGACAATTAAGAAAAGTATAGCCACTATATATATGATCTCTTGTAAAAGCTTTTGAAGAAAGCAGTTTCTCTTTTCCATTTTGTTTGGGGAATCCTGGGGACCCTACTCGGTTTTATCATTTCATTCTTCCTTTTTATTGTACTTCCACTTATGGATTTCTATTTTATGCCTTTCTAATATCTTTTGGTAGTGCTTTTAGTTTGGTTGTTATGTCCAGTATATGTAAACTAGCTCTAGGTGGCAATACTATTATTATGGGGTCTTAGCCAAAAATATGTATCCAGAATATTAACTAATGGTGCAAAATATTATTATTATATTCACTAATACTTTGTAGCGTTAGGAATACCAACGATATTTTGGACTTCCATTGGATGTCTAGTCTCCGTTTTAGGGTTCCGATTAACTCGAATTCGCACCATGGAAGATTAATTAAAGGAAAAAGTGCTCCACATCATGATTTTTTCATCCCGATCTGATAAGGTTCAATCAGCCAAATGTTGCACCCCAATCATTATCAAGTCGTAGAAATTCCAACGGGTGTACCTTTACGGGGTTAATAATGTTTAACTTTTATCCCTGTCTTAAAAAAGTTATAAACGTTCACCAGAACAACTTACAGATTCCACCGGGAAGTTGTTTAGTTCTCCGCCTGATTGTGGTTATTATATTGCAGAAGAAAGTGATAAAAAGCTGTTGGTTATTGTTTACCTAAAAAAAACATGAGTAACAATTAAAGATAATTTGTGATTTTAAAAATATGTAATATATTCTAATAATAGTGATTATACAAGTGATTTCAAACTTAAGTAAGAAGAAATGATGAACAAAATTAATAGGCAGAATACATAACCGGACCCTTAAACTTGGCCTTTATTGTCACTTGAACACTTAAACATAGAGTTGTTCCTATTAGGCCCTTCAACTAAACTACATTTGTACCAATTAGACACTTTGTAGTGACATAATTGAGTGCGTGAGAAAAGACGCGTGAACATGAGAAAAATATTGTGATTATTATTTTATAATTATTATATTCTAATATATTATTCCACTAAAAGCTAATTTTTACCCTACATTCTATTTCTCTTCTTCTTCCCGTGAACCCATCATTTTTTCTCTTATTTTTTTTTAAAAAAAAAGACCGGAATAAAACTTTACAAACTAAAACACACAAGTGGTTAATAGAAGTTGCATTTTGATATTAATAACTTTTAACAAACATAGTACTACTTCAACAAAAGAGCAAAGCTGTCAAATACACAAATGCAACTATTTCATAAGCAAAGAAGAAAGCCTTAAAAGCTATCAAATACACAAATGCAGCTAATTACATATCCAAAGTTAATTTTTATAAAAGTTTTTTCTCACATGGTCTACAAAGTGTCTAATTGGCACATATATGGTTTAGTTGAAGAGTCTGATAGGAACAACTCTATGTTTAAGTGTCCAAGTGACAAGAAAGGTCAAGTTTAAGGGTCTAGTTATGTATTTGACCAAATTAATATTGTTGGAGCAATAGAGGCCTCGAGCTTGGTTGTCCTAGGGATCTCGAGGTCAGCTAAGAAGTAAGAACAATAAAGTAAAGGCAATAAAGCTAAAGAATAATTGTTGAGCACGTTAAACAAGAATAGAATAGAATGTTCTATTGCAGTGAATAATGTGAGACTCCCTTACTAACATAGTACATTCCTAATTGTGGTAATGGATTCTATTGGTACAGGTGTATAACAACTTGTTACGGGCATGTACCATTTCGTACAAATCTTATAATTTAATTTATGTCATGATCCACGTGTCCTTGAGAAATTCCCGCTCTTTCTTGATTGACTTCGAGATTGAGCTGCCCTCGATGTAGGCCGTGCCAGGCCTTTGATCAGCTTTCTCGAGGTATATGTCCCTTCGAGTCTCCCGAATCGGACCCATAACCCGATTTAAGACTTCAAAATCATGCTCCTCGATTTTGACGTATACAGTTATTCGAAGGTTCAAGCTTTGATTACCTCAATTCCCTCTTCTATATATCTTATAGTATTTTTTATCTTATTAAGTCTAGTCTATGTATGAAGCTACCATTAAGCAAGAAAAGAAAGTATCAATCTTATCATTTTGCAGAAGAAGAGAAAACTGTCCTTGAACTTCAAAAGAGTCCTATTATCAAACTTAACAGGAAAAAGAGGTTAGACGGAATAAAATTGTTTCTCTTAGACATGCCTCAGCCCACGCGTTTAAACACCAACTAAGTAGTAATTGACATTAGTTTATTTCCATTAGGGGTGTACATAAGTCGGGTTGATTCGCATTTTACAATTACCAAACCAAATCAATTGTGTCGGATTATTAAATCTAAAGACCAAATCAAACCAATAAAATTCGGGTTTTTCGTTCTCGGTTTTTCTCGGATTTTCTCGAATTTTCGGGTTATTCGGGTTTTTTCAGATTTTTTTTCCCGTAAAATTTTTATAGAACAAAACATATAAATTATGCTCAAAATATTTCTTTAGTCCTAGTAAGATACAACTATATAAAGTATTTTCCAAAAAAATAATACAAAATATAATATGTCATGGCATTATCCTAAAATATTCAACAATAAAGACAATAAAATTATGTAATATAAATATTGCTAATTAAAAAGCCATAATAAAAATAAACATAATCTAAGATTACTAAATCATGCTAAAATAAGGGAGTATTAAATACATGACTAAATGCTAAAGAAAAAATAAAAATAGGTTATGCATTTTTATCTAAATTATCGCAAAACAAAACATAGATATTCAATACATTCTCGTTCGTAATATTGAGTTAAATGTCTTTTGTTAGCATTAATATTGATTTGATTTTGGTTTGGGCTTTTGTTAGCACTATTTAATTTACTAATATTAGTGGCTATAAAACTTATTGGAACATTCAAAAGTTATAAGTCCAACCTTGAAATAATACCTCAAAAAAATAAAATTATGAAATCTTGAAATATTTATAAATTACATCACAA
>MU781554.1:0-29901 GCA_026770625.1 Nicotiana glauca
TGGTAGCAAAATAACAAATCATACAAAGAAACATAAAAAGACTAAGTTGGTGGAAGAAAAGATGAAACCCGGCCTTCACGGCGGCTCTATGCTTATGTTTTCCTCTCAAAAACGTCCTCCTCTCTCAAAATACCATTTTCCATCTATATATACCAAGTAGGGTTGGGCCCAAACAATTATACATTCTCCAATGTGAAAAAGGATACTTTTCCCGGGTTTGAGTAGCGCGATCGCGCTATTGGCCCAGTATTCTGCCTAACGAGCGCGATTGCGCTATTGCACTATTGTCGCGAATGTTTCACCCTTTTTCGTTTCGAATTTGGAAAATGTAAAATATGAAAGTTATGGAACATTGAGTTAGATTTCCAACCATATATTGTGGAGCCAAAATGGAGTTCTGAACAAAAAGTTATATCTATTTTACTCGATAATGCACAATATACCTACTAGAGTCTTCGTTTGCTCTAACTATCATCCGTTGACCCCCCCAACACGATCCCGGCTTAATTCCTTAAACTTTTACTCAAACTTTAAAGCTCCAAATCACTTGAATTCATTCCATAACATCTATATAGCTCGGAATCACTCCTACAAGGCATAAAAACACACCATTAATGCAAAACACTAGCGATTAAAGCTCAAACTCAATTAAAGTGCAGTAAATTAGAGTGTAATAAGCGACTAAAATATGTAATTATAGCATATCATCAATACATGTATTTAAACTCATAAAGAACCTACATTAAAAACAATTAAAAGTAATGTATTTTGATGTATTCATATATTCATTATTTTGTATGTACTGTATTTTGTAGACAATGAAGAAACTAAATCATTGTACGAACCATATTTCCCCTTAATCGAATAATCAACATAACAATTTTCATTGTTCCACTTCCCAGAATGACGAATTAGCATTGTTAAGTTTTTCATCTAGTAATCGAATTACTAAATATTTTGTAAATACTTATACTAATGTCGGGTAGAAAATATTCCTATCAATGACGGTCAAATCAAAACCTCGAACTATATCTGGAAAAAAAAAAAAGAGGAATTTTCAGAAACTACTATTGTTTAGTGGCTATTAACTACCTATAGCTATCATATACATAATTACTTCTTAGTTGTTACGGTAGTGTATTCGATGTATTCGCTACAGTAGCAAAATTCGCCTAAAATAGGGGAGTCCAGTTGTACGTGACTACATTCACATGCATTCGTACCATGTATTCGTGAATATAGTAACGACAATCACCTCAAAAATAGGTCTGTTCAGTTGTCTAATAACGGAAATAGGATCAATTAGCGCGATACACTAATAATATAACTCAACAAATCAATTCTAACACGCCTTATTATCAACTCAATTAATTAGAATGATTTTTCAATTGTATATAACTTTTGACTCACAAAACTTCAAAAACAACTCAAAATCATATACATGTCCAAACACAACTCTAAATCTCAGATACCATTTCACTTTAAAAAAATTCACCATTTTTTGGAATTTTACGGTTCTTAATGTCCCAACACCCACTTAGTCTCCTTATGAATTTGCATGAGTATTACTAAGTTTAACGACGGATCTCTAACTAATAGGAGAAAAACACACAATCGAGCATTTTTTAACTATTATTTAAGAAAATGATACCATTCTTTATTTATTTCATAGATAGCAGATTTTTTTACAATACTAGCATATGTAAAACTAATATGTGCAATTAATGAGTAATACAAATCATGGGATCGGTTTTATCCTTATTTACTTTTTAACATTATCTCTCCTCCTCCTTTCTATTTCAATGCCGTAGATTTAGCATTCAAATCTATCTTTCCTTTATTATGAATTTATGTCCATTATTTTAATATTCATATATTCTCTAAATATTTCTATTACTCTAAATATTTATATATATGGTATAATATGTATGTATATATATAAATAAAATATATCGTGTACATTATTTATACATATATTATAACAAATATATATTGTATCATTTATATGTACATTATTTATACATACATTATACCAAATATATATTGTATCATTTATATGAATGGTATAAATATCGTATAATATCTATATGTATAAATACATAATATGTCATGTATGTATTATTTATTCCTATATTATACCAAATATACATGTCCCATTGGTCCACTTTTCCTTTAAAACAAATTAAATATGCATCAAGACATTTCCATGCATTTTTCAAGGGACTAATTGAGATGAAAGTGGGAGTTATTTAAAGTAAGTTTTAAGAAATGTAATTAATTAGTTGCCAGTTTTGTTAATTACTATTTAGTGCTAGGATTCTGCAATATTTTCTTAAATATTGCCTATTTATGGTTTTTTCCTCGTAATGAAGGTCTTAATTCCCTACGGATCAGATATATGAACTATTAAAAGGGAAAGATTAGAACAGAGAAAATGCGCAAAAGAAAAACAGAAGGAAAACAAGAATGATTATAATTGACCAAAAGAGAAGTACGGAATATCAATAAAAATACAATTCGAAAAAATGATTTTCAAGCTTGCACGTGGGGGATTGTGAATAAGAAATGAGTCTGTCATCTGTGTAAGGGAAACTACACTATTCCATTCAAAGCATGATTGCTTCGACTAACTTTTAAGTGATCTGATAATGAATTTTTTTTTCACATTATCATAGTAGTAGTAAATATATTAGTCAATCTCTTTAAGATATATGCAGTCAACCAACCCGTTTATTTTCATAAGCACGTTTAGATATCTGCAATATAGGCTTAATTAAACATTCACTTAACTATTGCTTTAGCAATGTTGCTGAAAGAAATATGGGGACTCTTACATGTGCTGCTCATCGAATGACTGGTCTGCAATCAGATTTTCATTGTTTATAGTAATGAAAATTTACGCAGCACGCATCTGATAATGTGCAGATAATTATTTGCCGTGAAGCTTTCTTAAAGAAAATTACAGAGGAAAACTAGAAAAGAATCACACAAAGGATCCACACCTCGAGACCAACGTCCTAACCCCCTTACTTTCACATTAGTCAAGCCACTCGAGAAAGTTTTTAGGAGAAAAACATTTATGTCCAGTTAACTCCTCGCAATGACAAACATACCCCTCCAACCAGTCCCTTAGTTCTACAACAGGACATAAATATCATACAGCATTGCAGCCGCATGAATTTATCGTTTTCTGTGAATACTATTGCAAAATTTATTTCACATAGGACAGCATTTGTACAAATAAAAATTGGAGAACTAAATGAAAAAATACAACACGCCCTTTGAAGTGATCTTTTCTCTATGCTGATCGAATGCAGGATTCCATACTTACGACTTCTGAGAGCTCACATTTCATTGAAAATGCTTTGCGCCAAGCCACAAACACTTTCCTGGTATTTGACCCGACTCCTGGCAAGACGAGAGTGCTACTACCATCTTCATGTCAAATTCAGGGGTAGAGAACCAGTCTTACAAGCAACAAGAACATCCTCTGTAGACCTGAAACTTTTCCTCTCGGACCATCTCTAGAAGCTCGATACAATTCCAGTTAGCTCCTCCAGCACTCTTCCAGAGAGATTACTTCAGCTCAATGTGTATAATTAGATGTGTAGATCCTTAAGCGCGTTTAGTTTATCTAATCTCCCATTTGATGAAAGAGAAGAATCTCCATCAGCATTTAAGCCTACAGCTCCATTTGCAGAGGATTTTTGTATCTGATTGTTAGCTGAGCTTCTAGCAGCTGAGCTTTGAATACCTCCAAAGTAAATCGAGTACGAGAAGTACTCAGCGCAACGAACTTTCCACCCTACAACAATGCCTCAAAAACATCAGCACCCATAGAATCACCAAATATCATGTAAAATTGACTTGCTGATATTTAACAAAAAGGTATCAACAGAAAATTAATATACCCAGCAACCACCCAAATCAACAGAAGAGGAATACATAAAAAAAGAACAGACTACAATAATGATGTACCAAAACCAGAGTCAAAACGTATGCATGCACTTAACTTTACCTCAACAACAGGCCATGGAAAGACTTAATGAAGCTTTGCCAATACTACAAAGCCATTTCCCCTGGGTATCACTCCTGATGGACACGGAGGATCTATATCATTTGTTACTTTGATACTTGTGATACCATTACCCAAAATTTCATCAGAGATTAAAGGGGGGTCTGGGGGGAACTCACCCCCCAACACTAATTCACTGAAACACAGAGATGCATATTTTTCAAATAAACAAGCTATTAAATAAGTGTAGCATGCAAGATGGTCTCATGCAACTACAATAAAGATTGAAGTTAGGTTAAAATTGGTTAGTGTATTGGCCTATAATAAAGGACTGTTAGGATGTATGCATATCCACTTGAGCTAAGAAGAGTGGAAACGATCAAGATGATTTTATGGCGCAGTGACGTTCTATGGCTCATGCAACTACCATTTATCTATGTGGGCCTGACCAATAGGAGTCTCAAGTGAATGGTAACAAAATCTATCCACTCTCCGAGCACTTTAACTCTTACCTTAAATGGCGACTTTCCTCCATCCAAAATTTAAAGATAGACCATATATATTATACATTGAGATGATATCATTTAGAATTATTCATTCATTTTCAAACTTTAAACACTAACACCTAACTCAATTTTTAAACTATTCACACATCAAACATTATAACTCCGCACAAGTAAAGAATACGGCATACATTTTTGGACAGGGAGAAAATTGATAGAACTACAAGTTAATAGTGGCCTGAAGAAGATACACTCAGCCATTCTGAAGTCAATCCTATATTCACGATTATATGACGAGAATAAACTGTGCAGTGGAAAAGGTTTAGTGATTTCGTCAAGACTCTTCTTTTTCATTAATATATAGGTGGACATGCACGTAGCATATGCATGCCCCATCCCTCATAGGTTTAAGGAACATGTATACTCTTTTAACTCTAAGAAAACTACGGGAAACCATGACAGGTCACAGGTTAAGAACAGAACGAATAAGAAACATTCTGTAATCTGCTTTATCAAATAAAGAAAGAGGGAGAGGGGGGAGACCACCTGTAATCTGGCTGTATTTTAAGGCATAAATTTCTGGCATATGCACTGTATGACAGGCAGAAACTTCCTCAACATGTATAAGCATCATGATGTATCCATTGTGGACATAGTTTCATAGGTGTTTCATACAGCCCCATTTTAACTTGGAATAGTTTCAAAGGGACAGCAAAACTTTACAAACCATAAGGGAGTTGTTGGTCATAAAACCCAATCTAAGGATTATTGTCCTCACCGCTGACGAAAGTAATAAGATGTACAGTATGAAAAATTAGAGAAGGATGTGCAATAGTAAAGAACTTACTGGATGCTGCATCACGGTCAGCTAGAGTTGTCTCGAGGAGTTTGTGAACTGTAATGCAGTCATTCAGTTTCCACGAACTGAAATTTCCTTGTGCCCCATCTCTAATATGAAGAAAAAGTTAAATAGAGTTGATGTTTTGCTAACACGCATATATAAAGAAATATTATTAGCTATGTGATGATAATACAAATTAATGTGATGAAAGCAGAATCATACATAGAAACCAGATCATTAGCCGAATCTAAAATCAATTTGACAGCCTCAGCCTTCTTGTTTGGTTCCAGAAGATATAGCAACTCAGCCACAGCAGCCCTATGCATCAATGATTCTGCAAATACCGTGCAATGAGAAGTCATATTTTCACCAAGAATGAGAAAATACTAATGATGTAAAATACGTGTATAAACTAATAAAGGATATTCCTGACCTCTATGTTTTTCAAGAAAAGTGTTGTTTGCGTCAATTAGAGATTTCCCATGCAACTGACTGAAAAGATCAATAGAAACATACAGAAACCTTAGTTTAATAACAAGATCCAACATGTAGAATATCGACATTTATAACATTTAAACATAAGATACAGAGAGAAAGGGAAGTGCATTCAAGATAACCTAAAGGTAGGTCGCTCTGCTTCCAAGACACCCCAGATGAGCTTTTCAGTATCAGTTACTGGAGTGGGCAAGGAGTCAATTTTATGGAAGAACTTTATCTGCAAGAGATCATAGTCCATATGAGAAAGAAGCAAACATGAATACTTTGAGAAATAAAGCATGAATACTATAAAACAATCATATTATTAAAAAATTTGATACCAAAAAAGCATACCAAGCACAGATGTGACTTTGGATCATCTGCATCCAACCGCATTAAATACTTTATAGCCTGGAAAAGAGCAAAGAGATTGTTTATCGGTATTCACAAAACAGCTAGTACTATGAGTACGTCCTAATCTCAAACTAGATGAGAGTCAGGCAAATGAATCCTCAATAACCATAATGTTACGTCTAGGTGCCCGTTCCATTCTAGTACTTAAATTCGTGAAACTAAGAATGCTAATAAACCTCACACTTATCCTGACACCGGCATACAATCTCTAACCAAAACTAAAAGGGCCAATGTCAATCACTGCTGAACGGACATGGTACAAAAGTACTAATAATGACTAAGCCTTAGTTCTCGGTATCGCCTATAAAGATTAATTGATTCCATGCTTTCATTATGTTCTATGTAAGTCTTTGAGAAAACTACCCTCCATATGATGAGAGGTCTACCTCATCCTTTTTTACATACTCAATGACGGAGCATCTAAGGATCTATATTGAGCATGACCCAACTATTTATGGTGACATTCTCTTATTTCTGTGTGCGCTACAGTAGAAAAGGAAGATGAGAATTCCTTAATGCAGATACAACTAGCAATGGACAACTAATCCAGGGGGAAGACAAGGAAGCATAGTAATCACAAGCTGTTAACTATATGCACGGTCACTACTATGTAACAAAGATATAGCAATATGGAACTTATATAAATTTCTTTATTTTGAGAAAGACATTAAAAATTGACAAAATCTTGGGCCAAGGAAAGGAGAATTTTTCCACCTCCAGTTAAATTATCAAGGAAAATACCTGCAACGCTAGCAAGATCTTCTGCTTTCTCATGTTTACTTCAAAGGACAGCAAATGAGTCTCCAAGCAATCTGAGGAGTGCTTTAGGAGAAGTTTGAGGTACTTTGAAGCTTCTGCCAGAGGATCTTCAATCTGAAAGGTTTAGCGACAAGATAATACTCTGTCAAAATCAGAAAGTATTAAGTGGCTGAAATTATAAAACTTCGTTCTTTGCCATTTTGCTGGACATTTGCATTTTTTTAGCATGCTAAATGTTTGACACGACATCACAAGTAACAGATGTTGATCACTCAAAATGTCAAACTTCAAATTCCATCCAAATTCAAATCCGAAGTGCAATAACATAATCCCGCTTAATTAAATCCACAAAAAGATCATGGAATAGTTTCTCCTGATGTTTCTAAAGTCATATCAAGATATTGTGCAAAGACTGGAAGACAATTCATACCTAAAAGATGTTACAGACAGCAGAAAAGGCAATACCTGAATCAATTTTTCACCATGTGGGTCAGGATCTACAGGCTTCACATGGCGCTTCCCTGATTTAGTAACATTAGCTGCATTGGATTCCTCATTTTTAACATCTGCTTCCTAAAATCATTCAAAATATTAAGGCACCTATACTAAATTAAAATTTCCAAAGAGCAAGAGGAAGCAAATTTGAGTACTTTCTTAGCTCGTGCTTCTGCTTTTCTCAGTTTTTGTTTTAATTTCTTTTTCTGAGAGGGAGGCAACTTAGACATCTCATCATCCTCTTCAGATGCTGACTTCAAAGGAGAATCATACAGCTTCAGATAGCATCTGATGTACAGGCAAAACAAAGCATAACAAGCATAAAAAACTTCAGCAGCAATTCTCAGTATCAAATGGGAAAGCTAGGACACCATAAGCAGGACTATTACAATCTTCTACCATTCTACTTCAACAGAAGGTCACTTATAATGCAAAAAAGCACCACATAGTTTACGGCAACGGAGAATTTAAAGGTTGAGCAAGTCAATAGACTACCTGATAGCACCACAAGCTGCTTTGCGAAAATAAGCATGTGAGTGAAGCCGATCTTGAAACTTCAGCATTTCCACGTAGGTCCGCAGAGTCATTTTCCTTAGGCAGTAAGAGTGGAAATCAAATTGGTCCTCTGTGATATCCGCATAATGCTTCTCGACTGCCAGAAATTTCTTTAAGGCCCTTCCTAGCTCACCTTGGCGAAAATAGCTTTCCCCTGATGCTAGTTCATACCTTTCATATTAAACAAGAATAGTGAGATGCTCACACACAGAACTTCAAATCACGATCGGGCTCCAAAAAGAGACTTACCACATGCACTGCATGTCATAAAGGTTATTGTGTTGATCCCCATCTTTGGTGAATAGTACAGCAGTCTTTTCAGCCAATGTGACCTTCAGTCCAGCACGAATGAGTTGGAAGAGAATTACGAGACAAGGTAATACAAGAATTGACAACTCCAAGAAAATACAGTCCACTAAAGAGATAACATAATAAAGATCTCAACCTGATCTGCCTGAAGCATACGCTTAACACATTCGCTATTAACATATCGATCTGCAAGATCCATACACCTAGCTTCATCAGCAAGCGCAGCAGCTGCTGCCAAGTCACCAGCATGCTTTAGTATGCGGCTCTGTGTTGAACAGAAAAAAACAAGAAAGGTTATTCAAGTGTAGATACATGAGGCACAAGCAATGATTTATTAAACAAATCTTAAGTTACACCAGGTACCAAAATCCTGGAACATGATTATAGAATTTCAGAGGAAAGAAGAAAGTACACTTCTCCATTATTAGTCAAGACTATGTTCATTCAAAGTTTTATATTTGAGTTCAATGTCAAAAAACTTGTCACAGTATTAATAGGCCTCTCATCAATGTGAACCTTGGAAGGTTAATTTTTGGCTTTTCTTTTAATAAAGAATGCTAATTTCAAAAGACAATGGAGAATCACAAAACATGCAACAAAATGATAATCACCAAAAAGACGGGACAAACCAAGCCACACAATTTATCATGTGTGAATAATATCTTTAATAAAGATGGTAAAAAAGGCCTAATTTTGGGGCAACCAAAAAGGAAAGATGAAAGTGAGTTCAAAATCATAACAGATTTTCAACGAGTTTGATGCCAAAACTAACACTGAAAGGGAAATTCTGAAATACAACCAAAGCCCATACTTGAGTGAAAAATAAAGGAGAATTATTGATAAAGGAGAGAGGTTACTTTGTAGCAAACTTAGAGCTTTGATAAAGATGGTAAAAGGTTACTAGAAGAAGTGAAGCCTTGCAATACTTATATGAAGTAGTGGAGCTCCTTCATTTTCCAAATGATCCTACAGATCCAACTTCAAGCAGATAACACACAGAGCAACAAATAAACAGCAATTCAGAAATCCAGCAATCATCTTAAAAGCCAAAATCCATAGATGATTTCTCAGATGCCAATATAAAGCCCTATCACCTACATAAGAAATGGATAACTATCATTTTTGTCTATTGGAAACAGCCTCTCTACCTGCATTAGGTAGGGGTAAGGTCTGCGTACAGACTACTCTCCCCAAACCCCATCTGTTGGGATCAAACTGGGTTTGTGTTGTTTTGTTGTTCCTTTCCTACGTTTAGTAACAGGTCTAGTGTTATTCGATAGTGCGTAAACGTCACCAGTCTAAAATATCAATCAGTTAACTGCGCCTCGATTCCAAACTAGTTGAGGTCGCGGTACAAATCCTAGATTTCCATTCCACTCTATCATCACCCATATTCATGTATTAAAATAATTTGCCTTTAGGTGTTCTCTAAAACTAAGAGGTTTTTAAATCTCACACTTATCCTTACACTAACATGCAATCTCTAACAAAATTGAAATGGACACCGGCCAAATAACGGTGGTAATACAAGTGTAACACGAATCGTCTTTTTCTTCTTCTTTTTTGGATTATGGTGATGTTCGGGCCAACTTGCGCACACCTCGGCTATTCCACTGGATACATGTTATCTCCTAATAGTAGAGTTATCAGGTAACTCCGCCCACCAAGTCTTAGATACAAGGGGGAAAATCACCCCAAAAAAAAGCCGTTACGTATAGCTAGGCGGTGAACATCCAACCATCACACTGTAAAAATTGGATAGGTTCATTCTATAGTCATTAGGGCCTCCTATAACGATCTACTAAGTTCATCGAGTTGTTCCAAAAGGATCAAAAAGACCAGTTATTAATGGTACTCCTTGTCGGCTCTAAGTAATACTCATTTAGCCGAGGGCGTTTTGTCTCCGCTGGGGTGAACCCTGTTCTCCAAGGTATTCACTCATGTCATTGACCTCTACACAACACCCTAGGGCGCAAAATTCAGAGGATCAGTTGGTTCTATTGTAAAAAAAAAAAAAGGAAAGATACTGGATAGCCCAACTTTCATTTTTCGAATCTTGACCAAAGCAAAAATCCTCCAGAAAAATACTACTTGCTTGACGCATTCAATAAGACCAAAAGAATTTAATTCAACAATTCCAATCCGTTACTTGTTTTTGCTTTTACACCAAACTAAACGACAGTTCAACAAGGGAAAAGACTGAATTCAGTATTACTTCACAACACTTTTAGGGGTCGTTTGGTATGAGGTATAAGAAGGTATAGTGCTGGTATAAAAATTTAATACCACCTTAATACTTCGTTTGGTTAGCAAACCAGGTATAAGTTATCCCAGGATTAAAATTAACACCGGGATAACTTATACCTTATAGAGGGTGCGGTAATTAGCACCGGTATAACTGATACATTCTTCTCACAAATTATGCAATTGTCATATTTAATACAACATTCCCAGCATAATTTATACCAGTACAACTTATTCCGGCATAAGCCGTACTCAAACCAAACGACCCCTTAGAGCATAATATTGGTTAAACATTTATGGTTGATGATATCTAAAATATGGAAGCTCGTCTTCATGTAAGGAAAGTAACAGCAAGATACATACGTGGAAATTACCAAACAGTAAAGTGAAAAGGATACCAAAAGTAACAAAAATAAAGAGATAATAAGCCAATATACCTTGACAGAGTATAAATCTATTACAGTTGGAGTGTGCTCAATTGCCTCGTCAATTTTAGTAAGAGCAATGTCATACTTGCCGCATCTATCATAGTGCTGCAGGAGCATAATTATTCAGCAATTGGGAAGGTGAAGGAAAGAAAGAAAGGTTTGACTAATACAGAGGACACTGAGCAAACCTGAGCCAAATAAAATAAAGTCCACATAAGCGTTGAAGGGGGTCCCTTTTCCACACTGCATTTAAAGCATAAGGTTACATCTGTAACTAATAACCCTAAATAAAAATAGAAACGCGCACAGAGACCATAAGGAATCACGATAGGCATTGAACACACAAAGACAAATTACGTTTACAAGTTAACAAAGGCAAATTGTGTCCCAATTTATTTGGTTTTAGTTGAATTCTCAACTGCATCCTGGCTAATTATCATGGCTTTTGAGATAACTCAATTACTATTACTCCAAGTTACATGGTTACAATCTTTTTATATGCAGTTGATAGATAATAGCAGTCAATAGTTCCTTCGAGATTCCTGAATAGCAATGACTATAGAAACAAAAAATCAGCAGGAGGAATTATCAGATTCCACAAGAAAAGGCAATCCATTTGCAAAGTTTTTGAAGCTAAAAGTATTATGGACTAGCAAATTTTTTCCTATTCATGTAAATTGAAATATCCAATGTGGTCCACCCTTCCCGGGCCATGCGCATAGCAGGACTTTAGTGCACTAGGCCGCCCTTTATGTAGATTGAGGAATAAGAATGGAGAACAAATCAACTGATCAAATACCAAAAGGGAAAAGGCTCGGTCCTCAAGGCTCAAACTTCCTCCGTAAGGTTGTATTGACAAACAGAAGTACATTATCTGGCGAGAACATAGGGCAGTAATTGAGTAATACTGATGAGGATTTCTTTATGTGAAATGTAGCAATTCAGGATATTCATCTTAAATATGGTAGTTGACAAGCAATACATCTTCAAGAGCATATATAAGAATTCCCATGAATTCAAGTTTCATGATAAGTTTTTTGATTAACTAAAAATTGAAACTTTTCAGGAACGTTCAGCTACCCTTTTTAAACTGTGTAACATTTTCAAAAATAAAGAAATTCACAATATGTATAGGTAAGATAACAAGTGAAAACGAAGAGGGTTGGACAGTAACTCCCCCACAGAATTGTTACTTTACAACCAAAGGTGTAAATTCAATCTATACAGGACTCTCCATCCCCCCCCCCTACCCCTACACCAACACTAGTTCCTGGATTAATAAAAAATCAAAATACACAATTGTTTGAGCATCAAAGATATAGTGTGTTTTTGAGAATTGAGAAGCAAAATATAGCATTTCGATGTGATAAGCATGCAGATTTCAATGAGAGTCATGTAGTTCACTTAAATTTTCAAAAAAAAAAAACTACACTTCACTAACTTTTTTTCCGAGTGTGCTAGATGCGCAACTATATCATGTGACGTTCCGACAACCGTGGAGACTGTACACCGCACGACAATATGTCACTAACTTATTAGAACCATGTTTGTTCTTACCACACGCTGAATATAACATACATAAACAACGGTTACCCCCAAGACACTGGAAAATAACTTCTGCTACATAGTTTCCAGAAAAGAACTGGAAATTGGTAATACGTATCAAGAAACATCGTGATTTCAAAATTGTATTAAAATATCTTTTCGTTTGGTTCAAAGATAGAAATTTCTTCAAAAGACCGGCCCTTCCTGCCAAATTTGCATAACACTGAATTAGCTATCACAGGAACTTCTTCAAAACAGGTCTAATCTTGACCCAGAATACCCATCAGAGACTATAGCCCTAGGGGTGATTTTAAGAAGAGTTGAGATAGTACAAGATGGAAAGCACACAGACTAGGCAGGCTTCTTACTGACATGAAACTGCTAAGAAGCGGTTAATAAGGTCACCAAAGCAATTTAGTTATTCCTTCCATGGAATCAAGAAACATGTCATAGTGCAACATAGATCAAAAAAGGGGCATTTTTATAATTATACCTCCCAGGGTATCCACCAGTACTCTTAAGTGACTGCTCAAGCTTCAAAACCAATTCCCCTAGAATATCAGCCTGTAAGAGATTTAAGAGAAACAGACATCAATCAAAAAAATAAGAAGGATTACATTAACCATGCAATTCTCTTTTACGTCAAAGCACATCAAGGAGAATCTACACTAACCTTGCCAGGATGATCATATAGGGGATGAAGATCAGAAAACAAAGAAGGAACTCCCTACATATGCATCAGCAAAAGAAATATTAGCTCAGCTCTAAAACCAAGGAAACCTAACAGGATGCACGTCTAAATACTTTTGTCAGAAGAGGTCGAATATAATTTTCTGCAGCTTCCCGAAACTTGTCATCTCGGAGAAAATCAAGTGGAATTCTCTGTATAAGAACATAGAAAAAGGAAACAAAGGAATAAGAAAAAGAAACAAATAAACAGAGAAGTTTATTATTACAAACTGAAAAATGATGTTTAATAAGATCATCACATTTCCTACATCAGAAAAATAAAATCACGACTTGTCCACAAGCAAACAAAGAGAATATTTTTGGCTATTACTAGACAAGAGCTTCATTTTATATTTACATCATTTTTTGATAACCGAGAAATCCTCGAGGAGCATGATTAGACGGTAAATAATGCCATAATGGGCCCACCACTCTACCCTTCTCCACTTAAAAAACATAAGTACCCCTATTACAAGGAATATAACATTAGAAAGTGAGGAGCAATGTAACAAACGTGCAAATAAAATCTCCAAAGAAGACCAAGTTGGAAAGCCTTCACCAAGAACACTGCCTTGTCCTTAGTTCTTTCATTGCATGTGACAGAAACTATATGCTATAGCCAAAATGTTATATCCTACACTTGCTAAATGTATTCAGCGAAACTCAATGCTTAGGACATAAAACAAAATACTGAGCCTGTTGCAACACTAGAATACCAACAAAAGTTTACTGTTTAACATTAAAGGTGCCATCAGTCATGTTGAAAAAGCATCAAAAATGTGCCACAGAGGCTAGCACCAGCGGAGATCATTAAGCAGGATAAAGCCAATTACCTTTACAGCAGATGATCTATTATACTGCTGGGCAAGTGCTCCGTACAAAGTTTCTAATCTATCAATTTCATCAGCGGTATATTGCCCATTTTCAGAATACAGTCCCAAACATCTTTGTAAACCTTCATAGTACCTGCAAGTTACACAGAACATATGATGGGAACAGTTACTTCTTCAGCTTAGAGTAAAGGCAAGAAAAATCTCGTGTTATTCAAGAAAATAAAAAAGTGTAGCAACATGAGAAGCACAAATGAATGCCTGCAATTATAAGAAACCAGTGCAACATACCCGAGTCTGAGTGTTCAAAAACAGGAAAATGAGAAGAACCAATGTAAAATTAAAAGAATTTCATAACTCGATCCAACTTAATATTGATTCCTTTCATTGACTTAACAGAGTTATATAAACCAAACAGGCACCAAAGGAAGTCTCAGACTCGCTTCCCCTTTCTCTTGATTACCTTGTACCCAACACATACGAGGTATGATGTTTCATTTTAGACCTTAGATACCAGGAAAAACCCTTACCCAACCTTACAGATGTTCCTGATCATTGCCAAAACCCATAAAGGTTGCTCCACCAGCACGTTCACGGGTAGTATGGAGACAGAAATAGGAGAGTTTTTGGGATAGAGAAAGACTTTGTACATTTGGGGAATAGCCTTTGATCCCTTGTTTCCTTTTGGTGCACCCATGAGGTTCAAATTTGTAATTCAGTTTGGGTGTCTCCTGGGGAGGATCATTTTGTTTTCATAGGTTCTCTACTTTTTGGTATGTGACTTGCATGCAGGAATTCCCCCAAATTTAATAAAATTATTCACCTAATCAAAGAAGGGGGAGATAACCTGGACCTTGAATCATGAGGTGAACGATCTTTCTAGGTATTTTTGCTCAGTTTGTACACTTTGCAAACACAAACCAGACACTACGAAAACCAACTAATTAGTAATTAAGAAGCTTGTTAGATCTTTTCAGTAGTTGCATGTGTTTTTTTTACCTGATTTCTGCTGAAAGGAAAGAGAACAACAGAGAAGACCTCCAAAACAGAAGGGACTAAAGAAACAAAAAAAAATATTTGAATGGATGCAATAAAGACAAAAACTACATCTTCCGAGTATCACAAATCAGTTTCTTCCCGATGTTCCAATACAGTTTACTAAACAGCAGAAATATGAATAGGAAAGTTCCATTTTGTACTTGGCACAATTATTGAAAAGAATGCCTCACCGCGCCAAATACAAAACTTGAACCCAACACCTGATTTTGAAAGGAAAGATTTGCACAAATGTAAAAGATTTAGGTACAGTTTCACCTGACGACAGTGATTTTATTAGATAAATTCTACGCACAGCAAAGTTCAACAAACTAATTAGATAATTATGTACCTATAATTGTCAGGATTCATGGTGAGAAGCACTCTGAACAATCTTTCACCTTCCCTGAAGCGGGCAAGCTTCAAGAGAGTTGAAACTTCTTGCTCCTTATAGGCCAATTTGTCAACCTAAGGTGGCATAATATAGTCAATACCCATTCCTAATTTGAAAACAATCTCATTGGACTGAATTTTATGTACTTACCATCTTTGACTCCTTCTTGTGTAATTCTTCAAGAGCCCTCTCAGGAAAGCCACATTCCTCTAATAAAGAGATCTGAAACAGTTCATACGCACATGACACTGAAGTTACAGGAATAAAACAACATCATCTTCACAGGCAACTAATATCTAAAAGCTCCATAATCAACAATGCCAGCAAACACCATCAAGTTAGTACCAGAAATTCTCCCCTATGTAATAAGAAACAACATATGAAATCCCCCACCCCTACCCCAAATGAAAGAAAACACTCTTCTACATTAAATTACTAGCTAAACAAAATCAGCTATTAATGAACCAAAATGTTTTTACATAACTCATGATCATTCAAAATGTTCTTCCCAGATATATAGAAGCTTAAGTATTTTGCATGACTATACATGATTCTATAGCTATCCTAGGCAGCACTTTCAGGTTATCCCAAACAGTAATAATCAGAAACATTACGATTGATGTGTCCACCGTCACTTTTTAAATGTTCAACTATGGGATATACTTCACGGATAGACACCTTTCTGCATATAGAGCTAAATCAACCCCAATGTAAAGAAAAGGTAGAAAACCTACACCATCTTGACTCATTTTATTGACACTGCATCCCTGAGAAAATTTCCAGCTTGAAAAACTATTCTCATTCTACTCCATTTAATTTCTGAAACAGCAAATTCTAAGTAAATCAGCCTATGGGAAGTTTCAAGCCTAAAAGTTCAAAACCTTAATAGTACCAAACTAAAGCAGGTTTGTATTTAGCACAAGAGTCTTTGCTGCAGCCAAACACAGTGCCCAGATTAGGAAAAATCTTAAACAAAAGTAAAACCCTATTCCTAGCAGTGACTGTTACCTTGTACAAGAGCATCTCCCCATGTTCACAACGTTCATTTTCTGGGGGATAGTCATCATCAAGAGTCCCTTCGTATGCCTCAAGGATATCAACAGCTTTTGATCCACTAACAAATAACAAATGGAACTACCTCAACATAGAACTGAATGATATCGAATCTCAAGGGCCCAAATATTTGTGAAATAATTGGTATAGCAGCAACAAGAAGATACCATTACTGCCATGCATGAAACTACCTAAACAACTAAGTATTTCAGGCAAAAGAAACCCACTAATGATTACAAGAACGAAAAAGATTAACTTCCTCTCAGATGCTAGATAATAGAAGTTTTGATGATGCAATATATTCACCCAGCAGCTATATCAGACTTCAAATGTTATGACTACTTTTATTTCTTTTGCTTTCTGGTCTATTTTATTGCTTTCAACAGCATAGTAATCCATGCCAAAGTGATAAGAAAGACTCAAACAGTACAGCATACCAAGTGATAAAACATCTCGCGTATCTCCATGCTTTAATTATCATAAAAGTCGTCTTATTTATTCTATTGAAGCAAATTAGCTAAATGATGAATATGACTTAAATAACAAATTAGCCACTTAAGCAACTTAAATGTTGTCCACACATAAATTCAAAATAGGTGCTATTGGTGGAATCTAACAAGAGAAACTGAAATTAAAGGAAAAAAATAAGCAAGAGGAGTCTAATCAACTGCAAATTTCGTAGATTGGAAACAGAGTTTCATTATTGTAAAGTCAAATGTCTTCAAAATGTATATTTTTTATGTAGGAGGAACATTGAAATTGTTAATAGAAGTTGTATTGGACTTGGACTCCCTCGTGCGATAAGAGTCAAATCCACATTTTGCAGGCTTTTGCTACCTCCTTGATACTGATTAGTAGAAAAGATCAACAGCCAATTTCCATTCAAATAATATTTAGGTGTTGATATTATTCCCTCACATGGATGTTGAACATCAGAAAGAACAACATATAATGCTGCAGTCCTCAAAGGGCATCAAAACAAAGTCACCAGGAAGGAAACACACATCTAAATTCTAATACAGCAGTAGCTATTTCTACCAAACTAGAAGCAAAGCGTACTTTGAGTTTAAATGATGAGCAACGGCAAAGCCAATCCAGTTCATGCGATGATTTGGTTTTAGAGTGAGCAATTGCTGTCTTGTTTCAACAAAACCTTCCAAGTCACGCATTTGTGCCTGTAAAAGAATCAACGCATAAATTGGACCGAGCAGGATAGGTGAACTTAACAATGAATTGAAAAGGTAGTCGGCATGACAGAATATATTATACTAGAGCTGTTACTGGATAAGCTCTTAGTTATAACTCTAATAAATATACTTTGAAAGGCTGAGGATCAGGAAAGAAGCCACTCCACTTACTAAATTAGACAGACAAAGATGAGATCAAGCAACCAGAGAAATTCACAGAAGCACATAATAAAACAAAATATGCAGTCTGTATGGGCCAAACTTTCACAATTACAAGTTTCTGTAAAATCAGCAGCTCTATGTAATAAGCAGTGCTTAAGAACCCAATTTATGAAGATGACAGATATGTCACATCAAATACAGTACAGTTTTATGAAGAGCACACAAAGGAATTGCTGAAATGCTATAGAGATAATAGATATGAGCATAAGTACATGTCATATTGCACTTGGACCAACAACAGAAGGAATGGAACACCATCACTGTGCAAGACTCCAGAAACAGCACTTGGATCAATGAAAGAAGTCATAAAATACCATGTCTAATTCCAGAAATATATTTGTCACGAGGAAAATCACAACAAATATGCTTCCGAAGTACGTGTGAGCTTGAAAATAAAACCAAGCACCAATGGAGAAAATAATGGCAATAATTACAAATGTATATGAAGGGGAACATTGGCATAACTGGTAAAGTTGCTGCCGTGTGACTAGGAGGTCACGGCTTCGAGTCGTGGAAACAGCCTCTTGCAGAAATCAGGATAAGGCTGCGTACGATAGACCCTAGTGGTCCGGCACTTCCCTGGACCCCGCTCATAGCGGGAGCTTAGTGCACCGGGCTGCGCTTTTAATTATAACTGTATATGACGAACTCCTAGTCCACCCTTTTCTAATATAAAAGCTTCCTATAAAATCTGCTTACTATACTACTTGTGGAGCAGCTTTAGGAACTCCTTAAGGGACACAAGTGGGAAGACTTGAACATATAATATTAAGCACTAGCAAACACGTTAATGAGGCTTTAAGTTTGGTGAGCCCAAGGGGGAAAGAAAGATAAATAGAAGTGCACAAATGTTCAGAAAGAAAGAAAAAAGAACAAAAACTGAAACCAGATCAGTTATTAATAAGAGTGACCTGTAGAAGGGATAGGTCTCGCAATATCTCAATGTTGTCAGGATCAATCCTGAGGGCATTTCGATAGCACTTAATTGCTTCTCGGTACTCTCTATCAGACCGGTATAGTAGACCATAAACATGCCAGCAAACATGGCTCTTAAGGTCATTCTGCAAAGATAGAAGGGCAATTAATTCCAAAACATCACAAACTAGAATCCAACTTAAAGGACTAGGAGTTTTTGTTCTGAAAATTCAAAAAAAAAAGAAAAGGAAAAGAAAAAAAAAAGCAAAACTACACCTTCAGTCCAAGCCGGACAAGTTCGTATGCTTCTGACTTTCGGTCGATACAATTCAATGTTAATCCTTTCATTGCCAATGTTTCTGGTAACCACAGCATAAAGTAAAACAATAGCATCAGCATTTAAAAAGCCACAGAGAAAAATGATAGTCATCAAGAATATGGGTGTCTTATCAATAAACCGTACATCAGCTACGACATCGTCAAAAGCCACACTGGTGATAATATCAGGAGATGAAAAGAGATAAGGGTTTTGTTAGGGTCTTTAGGGTTTTATGGGAGACAACAATGACGTTGGAGAGCGAACGGGGAATTAGGTTCAAGGGTTCTGTGAGGTGGTTCAGTGCCAAAGTTCCAGATTCATTACTCCTAATGACAGTGGCCAAGATATGCTATCAGATCCGAGGGCTTTCATAGCTTAGTTGAAGTTTGAAGCCGTCTTGTTCGAAGTTGATCCACAGAGAACGGCCACATACCAAGGCTATCAACGTCACAGCTGGTGGTGCACCCGTTTAATAGCCTGTTTGGCCACGCTGCAAAAATCGGCTTATTTTGAGAAGTGTTTTTTTTCAAAAGTACTTTTGGTGAGAAGCAGTTTGTGTTTGGCTAATTAGTTTGAAAAGCACTTCTGAGCAGCAATTAGTGTTTGGCCAAGCTTTAAAAAACTGCTTCTAAGTGTATTTTTCTCAAAAGTGCTTTCGGAGAGAAGCTACTTTTTTCTGCTTCTCCAAAACTGCTTCTGTTTCTCCTCAAAAGCACTTTTTTTCCTTCCAGGAGCTTGGTCAAACACCTCAATTTTTGGCCAAAAGTGCTTTTGGCCAAAAAAAAGCACTTTTGGCCAAAAATAAGCTTGGCCAAACAGGCCATAAGGCAGCTCCAACAGCAGTGGCAGTGGCATTAGTTGCGGTGAAGGGGGATAGGCAGTAGAGGTGGAAGATACATTAGCGAGGATACGGGGGTGAAGGAGGTAGATACGGAGGTGGTGATGGTGGTTAGGGCAGTGAATACGGCACTCGGACGTGGTTGATTTTTTTATTTTGATAGGTACTTGGAGGTGGTTGTGAAGGTTGATATGACGATGGTGGAGGTAATCAATACGGTGGTGGTGGCAGAAGCGGCATGGTTATGGATGAGGGTATCGCAGTGGAGGAAGTGGGTGTCACAAGTGTGTTGTTGTTGGGCATTTAGTAGTAGTTGCTTGAAGTGTGGGAAAGAAGAGCATTTTCCACGAGAAATCCCCAACGGTAATTGTTGAAGTCTGGTAGAAACAATAAGATAAGTGTGTATGTTCACAGTTCCCAAATTTTTCTATGCTTTATACCTTCTAGTTAGTCATTTCATTTTGAACCGGTAAAGTGGTAAGCAATTAATGATTGCGACTGATCATTGCATGTGGCCCGCATTACCTTTCTCCAAGTATGATAAGGATATAGTTGCCTGCTCTCATTTTGCCTTTTAGTAGCAGCGGTTACAGGTTATGGTTTGGTAGTCCAGCTTGAAATTTTCGGAGACTGGTACTGGTACCAAAAGAATGCACTTTCTGTATACAGTATACGTAATTATACATGTTTGGAAAATTGATCAATTATCAACTGCTAGCTTTAACTACCCTTTCAACAAAATAACCCCTATATATATCGCTCAAGCTCTACTCCTCTATCTCTCACCCTGCACACACATGGTTTCACTACTTGCACTCCTATAACTTATCAAATGATAGCAGTTTGAACCGCAAATTCAAAAAATTAAAGGATAAAAGCACAGATGCCTACAGCCTTTGAGGCTTTGACTCTAATAAGTAGCCATCCTTCATCCCTTCACCGATTACGAAGTTCTCAAGAAGCAATCAAGCATGTTAAGGAGTGTTTTTAGATTTGATTTATTGATAATTTCTCCTAATACACTTAGCTATCTTTCCTCGTTTCAGATAGTGGCGGAGTCAGGATTTAGTACGGGGGGATTAAAAAATGTCACGCCTGGGATTTGAACCTATGACCTAAAATAATTCTTGCACCCCTTCACCACTTTACTATAATTATTCCTCAATGGGATTCAATGGCTTATATATAACCCAAAAAATTAATTTTTACCCTATTTGCACAGTATAAATTTTCATCAAAATGGATTCAATTGAACCCCCATTTTGCCAGCAGTTGACTTCTGCATCTATCAGTGCCAATATATGGATGCCCCCGAAGGACCAACTTCATCCATCACTGCTACTGAACCAAACCAGACTGGGACTAAAGACTCGTAAATAATCTGCATATGTGTGTGTTTCTCCATCTTCATATCATTAAGCAACAAAAAGGAGAGTACATAGCACCAACTAGAAATATGCCTTCAAGTTTAGGACTTCTAACGTTAGTATCAAACGAACTTGTTGCTTCTCAGATGGCTATTTATGTTATGTCCTACTGCCTTCCGGCATCTACCGCTGAGAGAACAAGCTAGATGCTTTAAACGGGTGAAGTTAGTTACCTATTTCAATCTGACTAACATGGTAAAAATGGTTTTAAAGTTGAAAGTCACCACCGCATATAGATAAACCAAAGAATTTTAAATTGAACAAAGAGATGTTTATGTCCAACGGAATCGTCAACTTTTTAAAAAAATTCATTCTGGATATTATGCCGCAATAGAATTGGACTTACCTCCATGATCAGGAAATTTCTTGAGAATTGTGTCAGCAGCTTTTAGTCCTTTTTTATACTGCTTGGTCTCGTATGATTTCTGCAGGAATTGAGAAATAGGGTATCAATTAGCCATATTTTCAACAATCAAAACAATGCTCCAAACAGAATAAAAATAGTGACAGATAATCTTTTCACTTCAAGTCAAAGGTAGTGAGAAATGAGGACATACATTTCCAATAAATTAACTTAGCTGTCTTATGTGGTTAACAAAGTGATAGCAATAATATTAGTCAGATAACAAAGTTAAAATTTGTTATTTATAAAAAAAAAGTTTTTTTCTTATGACTTGATAGTGAAGTCCTACAAGTCCCTGCTACTTTACAGCCAAAACAAACTTGAATGATTCAGAAGCCTAAACTGAAGCTTATCATTGGCATCGTCAATTGCCTTGAACATTACAAACAATGGCATTCAAAACGAAGTCTATGTAAGCGCTACTGTCGGCCTTCAACCAAAATCTCACTACATCACATTACCAGATAAGGAAAAAGAAAATGCTAACCAACTAACACAAGACGAGGACAAAGATGATAATAGAGGAGTAAAAAGCACTAGCATTACTAAATTACCTTTTTCATGGAAATCATCTTGATTTTAAGATTATTCAGTAGGCGCCATTTTAAACTCACTCAAAACAGACGCTTGATATGGAAAACAAACAAACAAAAAGTATGTACTATGTCGTTCCATCCAAAGAAGTATTTTGACAGAATGAATAGTCACCAATATTAGTTAAAATTCGCAGAGCTAAGGGAGAATTGAAGTGACATTCAAAATTCAAATCAGACATCCAAATTCGAATGTTTCAATCATCTTGAAAGTCAATGAAGTAATTGGCATAAAATCTAGGGTTTAAAATGGATAAGAATTACGTGTGAATAGAATTTGATGCGACAAATAAAACTCGATGAGAAATAATTCACTATAGAGCATAGATTGAAGTAGAAGATAGAATTGAATACTTACAACGATGAGTTTGAAGAGGTTAGCCTCCTTGGGAGGAAGCGAAGCCCCCATTCTTAGAGATAGAAACAAGTGAAAGATGGTTAGATTGGAAGTGGAAAGTGAGGGCTTCTTTTAATTTAAGGGCTGCGATAGAGAAATAGGAAGGTGGCGTTTTATCTCCTGCAACCCTACTCAGAGTTAGGAATTAGGCAAGTAGAAGCGCTCGAGGCTTATGAATGAATCAATATCAATGTTTTAAAATGTTTTAAAATGTTTTAAAAGCCCTTAAGTCTCACACATCTTTAAATTTTATTTAGTACTAATTTCAAAAATTCTAAGATAGTATAAAATAAAAAATAATTATAAAATTACATTAAAATCATAAAATTATAATAATAATTTATTTAAAATATTTATAAATTATAATTCAACTATGAATAATACGAAAGGTATGATATATATCATAATATGCAAATTAGCAGAAACATCGTTTAAACGCAAATATCAAAAGTAACGTATTCGATACGAAACCGTATATGTATCTGTAAATGAGTAATGAATCTTGAAAGAATTTAGAACATTATAATTTGATATTTTTCTTAAAATATTCATTTGATATTTATTTAATATGCTTTCTATTTGAAAGAGAATTTAAATAAAAATATAATTCATAATTTAAATATGATTCTTTAACATCATTTATTTTTAAGTTTCAACAAGTTAATAAAGTGACACATAATTTACCATACAATACCATGATAACTAATTATTTGTAAATAGTTACTAGCTAATACTGACTATTAAATTAATAAGTATTGTATCTCGTAAATGTGAAAAAAAATAATTATAAAAAAATTATGGACTATTATATATTAAAGAAATCACAAAAGTTAATAAATAAATACCTTTTAAATGAAAGATTTATTTAAAATTAACTATCATAGCAGTCTTAGTGGATAACGTGCAATAATTTTTATTTAATTACGACATAAAATACTCTCAACTTAATGATTTATGATTAAGAAAAAAATAATTTTGAATAGTCAACGATTTATTAAGCAAATTTGAGAATTTACAAGGTTAGTTACATAAAATTGCATAAAGTTCTATTAGGCGAGCCCAATACGCTGGGCGTTGGGCGTGTCCGAGGCGTAATCCCCGATGACCAAGGTGTAAGTCTTACGGAACTAAGCCCCACACATAAGCCCAGGGGCGTTTTACGAGTGCTCCGCCCCGGGGCGAGTCCCAATTATGCCTTTTAAAACAGAGATCAATATAAATAAGGGATTTACTAAATCATGAATTTAAAACCTATTACTCCAACTTCCAATTGGAATGGCTAATTATTGTTCACTTTATAGAGGGAAAAATAAAATATTTTCATTATAAGATAAATTAATATCCATTCTATATTTATTGACACAATTTGCTGTAAAATTACTGATTTATTTTTTTGGTTAAAAGAGAGGTTTTATATAATTAAGGATAAAGCATAAGGGGGGCTGGGCCTCATTGGGCACCCTGATACAGAGCTATTACAAGGAGACATACCTGCAGTCACCAATTATATTAGTATAACTTGGGTGGTCATATTTAAGAATTCGAATTACCTCGATTGCATCCACCTTGATATGAAGAGGGAGAAGTTGGTACTGATGTGTTAGTTGTAATCTTTCCATTAAAGCATGTAATTCAGTGTCTATTGAGGAAGTAGTATATATTTGTTTGCGAAAACCCAATTGCCAGCTCTCGCAATTGATTCCTAGAAACTCCGCCTATTGCGTTGTGATTTGTTGTGTACGAACCGTCCATATTTATTTATAGACCCCTAAAGGTGGTGGGTTCCATTTAATATATAGAGAAATTTTTTAAGGCTTTCGTTGGGATGCGTTGGTAAGGAAGTAATATTCTGAAGTCTTAGAGATTATTAGTGTCAGACTGATGGCCTGATTTTTCGGTTCAAAACTGCTTTGGTTACGACTTAGCCAAATTTGCCAGAGGATAAAGGAGGCAAAAATATGCGAAGGTATGTTATTGGGGCATGCAGTAAAAGGTAGATGTAAAAAGTGATAGACCCACTGGGGGTTGAATGGAAATGGGTGTTGAAATCATAGATGAAAGTAGCGCGGTTTAGTTTGGCCCACAAAAATAGAGCTTTTGGGCATTCAAAGAATATGTGTTGAGATGTTTTCAGGGGCTAGTTGGCATGTGGGGTATATGGGAGTGTTGATGATAGAAAGGAGGGCTATATAGTTATTGGTGGGTAATCGATCATGGCAACATATCCAGAGAAAATGTAGTAATTTTGGTGGTAGGTGCAGTCGCCAAATCCATTTAAAAAGTGGAACAGCGTTGGAGGGAATAAGGGAGTGGTAGCTTGATTCACCGAGAATGTGTCATTGTTTGTAAGGGACCAAACGATTTGATAAAATCGTTGGTTCATTCGAGATAAGTAGATAACACATATTTGTTATATGATGTGATCGGGTAATTGGAATGATATGTTATTAAACTTCCATGAAGCGTTTGGAGTGTATTATGCTACTAAGGAGGATTCTTCATGAGGTAGTAGTGGCCCCACAATTAAGGAGCGAGGTGTGGTACTCGGATCCTGGTCTTGCAAAAATTTTATGTGTTGCCCAGTGAAAATTCTCCACTTGTATCCCAGTTGGCAGGTGGACCATCCTGCCTGGATATTTATCTAGATAAAAGATCCATGTGCTTGATTTGGGTAATTGTATTTAGAAAGAAGGATTTTGGCCCAAAGTTGGCCAGGATTATGGAAGAGTCGTCATGCTAAGGTTGAAAGGAGAGTCTTATTCTTAGTTTGTAATCGTTGTATGCCAAGTCCTCCTTCGGATTTTGGGAGAGTGACTTTGTCCTATTTGTCACACCTCTTTTTTTCACTACACCCCGGAAGAGTGTATAATAAAGGGAATTTTTTTCAATTAAAGGACAATCGAAACGAGATTCATTTATTAAGAGATTCAGAGTCGCCACTTGAGAGATTTATAGTGTCCCAAGTCACCGGTTTAAAATCCCGAATCAAGAAAAAGAATGACTATGTTTAACAGTCCGCGAAGCAGAAATCCGGGTAAAAAATTCCGTTAACCCGGAAGAAGGTGTTAAGCATTACCGAGTTTCGTGATTCTAGCACGGTCGCTCAACTGTTATTATCGGCATAATTATCTGATTTTAAAAACATTTTTAATCTATGTGCCTTTTAACTTCAAAACCACTTTTATTTATTTTTAAAGAAGATTTTAACGTTGTTTAAAATATGTTTTTGGCTCGCGTCACATAAAATGCACCCGCAATCCGTAAAACATCTTATTTAACATTTTGGAATTTGGATTTGGGTCACATGAAATGCACACCCGAATTTAAGAAGGTGAAATTATTAAATAACGCGCCTAAAAGCGACTAACGCGTTGTTAACTTTGCGAGGGCCATGAAAATTAGTTAAATGGCGCGCCTCGATGTATAAAAGATTAAAATTAATTAAATAAGGGCCATGGGGTTTGAGATTTTATTTCGCATGGCACGCTTCAAATTATTCCAAAAGATTGCACTCCGCTAAAGCAAACTAAGGATGTTCATATTTATTTCCTTCTAAGTTTGAGATTATTGCAAAGACCATGATTTATGGATATGGAATTATTATTGAAAAAATATATGACTTGATTTATTATGGACCTACCCACCCATGTTGGTATCAAATTTGCTATTGACTTAATATCCTTTAATTTGGATCCAAACTATTACATTGTTCACTCTTCATTTTTGAATACATCTTCCTATCTTTCCCTATGAACTACAATCTCATTGAAGAAAGTCGTTTTGTCTCTCACGATCTCTATTTTTGACGCTCTTCCTTCATTTTTTGCTCATATCTTCCAAGTTGGTAGATAATCAAAATATAATATACAAATCAAAAGGAAATATGGTGAAAAGAAAATAATGAAAACATTGGTTAAGAAAAGAATTAACCTTTTATAGATAAAGATCTTTTTCAATACATATGGAGCAAAAAACCTTCAGATTTAATGTGCAGATGAACCACAATCAAAGGCAACGAGCGGAAACCTTCGAACCGAACTCGACTTCGACCTCTTCGAGCTAGTATTTTGGGTTATCTTTTAAATTGAGTTTGAAGCTTTTGGGTTTGATTTTTGGTGTGATTTAGCTCCTGTTTTTGAGATATTTTTTGGTCTTAAAAAGGATGAGAATTGCTTGATTTTATTTTTTTTGAAAGAAAGAAACAAGAAGAAATAATGAATCTAGTAGAAATTTCCTTTAGCATAGAAGAAGAAAATTTGTTCTCTATATTCTCCCCTTTTTTTTTTTTTTTGAGTCTTTCAAGTTTTTCTTTCTCATTTTTATTCTTCATGTCCAAACTTCCCTATCAATAGAGCTTAAATGTATACCTGGAAGTGAAGGAAAAGAGAAGTGAGGAAGGAGTATGTAGCAGCAGCAACAACAAACAGGTAGCACCAATTTAAATCGACTTCGGACTCAGAAAGATGATAGAAGACAGTCCCAAAAAATCAGCTTCAGACCCCCAACACACCAGCAGACAAAAACCAGACTTGAATGGCTCAAGTTCAAACCACTTTTAAACCTAAATGACTAAGGAATTACACAGAAATTGAAACAGTGGTTCCAAACCAATGAAACAGTAAAAATCGATACTGCTTCTGTATTTTTTCCTTTTTAGTATTAAGCTCTCAATGTATCTACTCTCTTAATGCTTTTCCATATCCTTCCCAATATGTCTCTCTTCTTTATGTATTTAAGTGTATTCTTTCTTAAACTCTTGGCTTTGAGACTTTTTTTTTAATTTTCAGACCCCCCTCTATCTACCTCTATATCTCTGTACTCCCCCCCCCCCAAATGTTATTCTCTGATTTTCCCACTCTAAAGACACTAAACATAATGTCAGTTCCACTACTAATCCCATTTCCCCTTATTTAATTCACTGGTATGGGCAACCTATATTTTAATCAATGGTATGTGCACGCCTATGTTTTAAATTAATTCCCCTGGCCCTTGTTCATTAATCATTAAGCCCCCTACTATTTAATTTTCCAGAATAGCCTGGGTCAAATTTGACCTAAAGCAAATCACATTCAGGCTTCCAGCCAATTGAAATAACTTATATCTGACCCTCAAATGGGTCATGGATCAATGACCCGACTAGCTGACCCATTAAAACCTCTTAAACCACAAATTTGAACTAACAAGCATGACCCTCAAACCCATACACATTCGAAACCAGACCAATTGGTTCAAATGACAGCTAAAATAACAGCAATTCCGAGTAATTTCAACAAAACCTAACTGACTATGAAATTCAATCTAATATAATGAACAAACCTATTTATCAATTCAAAGGGAAAGGTTTCTATCATACACCTAAAGAAGAATGAAACTGGTGAAACTGGACCAAATAAAAGAATGAACCTTTTATAGATGAAGATCTTCTTCAATACATGTGGAGCAAAAAAACTTCAGATTTAATGTGCAAACGAACCACAATCAAAGGCAACGAGCGGAAACCTTTGAACCGAACTCGACTTCGACCTCTTCGGGCTAGTATTTTGGGCTATCTTTTAAATTGAGTTTGAAGTTTATGGGTTTGATTTTTGGTGTGATTTAGCTCCTGTTTTTGAGGTATTTTTTGGTCTTAAAAAGGATGAGAATTGCTTGATTTTTTTTTTTGAAAGAAAGAAACAAGAAGAAATAATGAAACTAGTAGAAATTTCCTTTAGCATAGAAGAAGAAAATTTGTTCTCTCGATTCTCCCCTTCTTTTTTTCTTTTATTTTGAGTCTTTCAAGTCTTTCTTTCTCATTTTTATTCTTCATGTCCAAACTTTCCAATCTATAGAGCTTAAATATGTACCTGGAAGTGAAGGAAAAGAGAAGCGAGGAAGCACTATGTAGCAGCAGCAACAACAAACAGGTAGCACCAATTTAAATCGATTTCGGACTCAGAAAGATGATAGAAGACAGTCCCAAAAAATCAGCTTCAAACCTCCAACACGCCAGCAGACAAAAACCAGACTTGAATGGCTCAAGTTCAAGCAACTTTTAAACCCAAATGACCAAGGAATTACACAGAAATTGAAACAGAGATTCCAAACCAATGAAACAGTAAAAATCGATACTGCTTCTGTATTTTTTCCTTTTTAGTATTAAGATCTCAATGTATCTACTCTCTTAGGGCTTTTCCATATCCCTCCCAATATGTCTCTCTTCTTTATGTATTTATGTGTATTCTTTCTTAAACTCTTGGCTTTGCAGACTTTTTTTTCAATTTTCAGACCCCCCCTCTATCTACCTCTATACCTCTGTATTTATATCGAAACTTTAACCCCTTTCTAGCTCTTAAGAGAAAATTTCAATTAAGAAAATATTTCCCCCCAACCCCCATGTTATTCTCTGATTTTTCCACGCTAAAGATACTAAACAGAATATCAGTTCCACTACTAATCCCCTTTTCCCTTATTTAATTCACTGGTATGGGCAGCCCATATTTTATTCAATGGTATGTGCACGCCTATGTTTTAAGTTAATTCCCCTGGTCCTTGTTCATTAATCATTAATGGGATTCAAACCGGTAACTTGGGACACCATAAATCTCCCAAGTGGAGACTCTGAATCTTAAATAAAAAACGAATCCCGTTTCGATTGTCCTTAAATTGAAAAAACTCCTTTATTACTATATCTCTTCCCGGTGTGTAGTAAAGCCCATATTATTCGGTAGAAAAGGAGGTGTGACAGCTCTGGCGACTCTGCTGGGGATACAGAACCCAGAACTTCGGTTCAGAGTTCAAGAATTCGAGCTCAGTTAAATTGTTGTATTTGGCTTTATTTGATTTTGATACATGTTCCATGCTTTCTGTGCTAAATGTTTACCGCTTTAATATTTGTTAAACTGTATATAAATTGTCGTGAATCCCTCCCTCTTTATGAGTCTTCTACATCATGGAGAAGGGTGCACTTCGTGTAGCTTCTCTTCTGTTAGAGTCTT
>MU781554.1:41404-66457 GCA_026770625.1 Nicotiana glauca
AGAATGCCAGCTAGCTAAAACCACATGTCTGTACTTAACAACAACGCTTTGTTAGTGGTTATGCATTATCGATCAATAATTGCACATTGAGAGCATAGATGTATTCAAACAATTTTGCTCGTCCACATGCGTCATCCCGGCTTTCTCAATTATGGCTTTTCTTTTTATTCTTGCCTTTTCTTTGTTTTGTCAATTCTTTTGTTGTGGCCTTTCCTCTATTTCTTTTCATTCTAACAAATAAACATGCGCAGACAAATGCAAACAATAAAAGAAAAATATCACAAAAATCCACAAAATTGCAAACAACACAAAAAAATTTTTATTTTGAAATTTTTATGGGAATAATTCATATAGGAAAAAATCATGTGCTCACACAATTTTAGGAGATGAAGTTTCATTTTTTGGTTGGTTTTACCCCATAAGAAATTTCATTGGTACCTATTTAACTAGGCGCAAATATTTTGAGGTAGGGAGTTATATTGCATGAGGTGATTTGGAAGTGCGTTGAGTGTGGATCGAATTAGAGTTGTTTGTCCCGCCATGGTGAGGTGACTAGATTTCCGCCCGGCCAATTGTGCTTTGAAGTTGTCTAAAAGGAATTGGTAATAAGTTTTAGCGGGTTGTCGTGTAAGTATGGGAAAGCCAAGGTATCGCCCGAACTGATGACCTTCTGTCATGGAGAAATTGTGGAGTACAAACTGTTTGTCCCGTGGGGTGCAATTCCTAGAGATTTTTTTTGTTGACTTAGTAATGGAGTAGCCTGAGAGGGCATTAAAGGTGTTTAATATGTCAATAATAGTACGACAGCTTTTGGTCGTGATTTTGGAAGTGAGGATGATGTCGTCAGCAAAGAAAAGGTGGGAAATATGTGGTCCCCCTATGGATAGTTGTATAGGAAACCAGTGTTGATAATCTTCTACAGTATTGATGCTGCGGGAGTGTACTTCTAGTGATAGTATAAAGAGATAGGGAGATAAAGGGTCTCCTTGTAGAATACCACGAGTATGATAGAAAAATTTCATAGGGCTACCATTGTACAGGACTAAGATGGAAGAAGTGGATACGCAGGACATTATTAATTTGATGAAAGAGGGTGGAAAATGTAGTTGAAGGAGGGCATTGCTTAGGAAGGACCATTCAAGTCTGTCAAAAGCCTTTTCCAGGTCTAGTTTGAGGAGCATATCCGGAATTTTTTCCTCGCATACATTGAAATTTGAGGAGGATTTCTTGAACAATATTTGCGTTATCCGCCGCATGTTTGTTTCTCTGAAAACTGGTTTGAGTCAGGTGGATAATGTTGTGTAAGAACGGCTTCATTCGACTAACAATTATTTTAGCGATAATTTTATAGATTGGTATTAGACAAGCTAATAGGATGATATTGAGTTATGGTTTGGAAGCTGCGTTCTTATTTTTTGGAATAAGGCAAAGATACATGGTATTGATTTCTTGGGAAATTACGTGGTCTTTAAAGATTTGGTGACATAATGAGATGAACGAGTGTTTGATTTCATTCCAGTAATGCCGATAAAAGTAAGGATAAAGTCCAGCAGGCCCTGAGGCCTTTAACGGTTGAAAGGAGTTTAAAGATTCAAGGATTTTAGAATCCTGAAGGGGGAGCAATAATAGATTTTGGGCATCTCGGGAGAGGGTGTTGTGTGGGGCAAAGGAGGTGGTGTTACTCGAACAAGTTAAGTTTGTGGTGAAAAGATGCTTATAGTAATCTATTATGTGGAGTTGGAGTTGGGGGGTCGCAAATCCAACTCCCCCCGGAATCTTGAAGGGCAGTTATTTTGTTTCGACGACGACGTTGAATAGTGGACAGGTGAAAGAACTTGGTGTTAGCATCACCATGGTTAAGCCAGGTGATGCGGGATTTTAATTTTCAAAAGTCCTCTTCTTGTTGAAGAACAATATTATACTTAGTAATTAACTCATGTTCTAGATTTAAAAATGAGCTAGTAGGGTATTTATCCGACGCTTGTATACCCGCTAGTCCTTTTAAGAGATTTTTTTCGTTTTAAAAATATTTCCAACTGCATTTTATTCCAAACTTGAACAGAATCAGTGAAATTTTAAATAGCGGGTATTAAATAAGAATGGTTTGTCCAGATAGATTGAATGAGGGTGCGACCGGGTGAGAAGCCCATATGGTTTCAAACCTAAAGACCTTCTTTTTGGAGATAGACGACTATTGAGCTAGAGTAATAAACGACAGTGGTCAGAGTGAGTGCGAGAGAGATGTGTCACTAACGAGTTGGGGAATAGATTGATCCAATGATAATTTGCCATTAATATATCTAACCATTCCAAAGTATTATTACCTAGCCTACGTTTATTTGACCACGTATATCTACTTCCTTTGAAACCCAACTCAGCAAATTGATAGTAATTTATATAATCTAGGACATTAGGATCTATTTAAGTTGATAGCTCTCCCTCCAAATTTGTCACTCGCAAATGTAATTTCATTAACGTCCTCCCCCCACCCCAATATCTAAGGACCCGTAAAATGATCTCTTATACATTTAATATTTTCCCATAAAAATTTTCTAGTATGAAGACTAGTGCTATCATATATTGTTAAAAATAGCCATTTTTGGGTGGATGGATGTACCTTTATGAGGCAGTGGATTTTTTGCTGGATTTTTGCAATAACATAAACTATTAGTGCCTCACAATTCCAGAGGAGGACGATACCACCAGATTGTCCTTCAGCGGGTACCTGTGCCATGTTAGTAAATAGAAAATCTTTCTTGAGAGTGGTATGATCTTGGAGGTGGGTTTCCATAAGGGCAAATAAAGCAGGACGATGATAGTCAAGTAGAGAACGAAAATTCCTACGAAATTCTGGGGATTGTGCACGGTGCACCCCGACAATTACATACAATGAAGTTCATTTAGCTAGTGTTTGCTTCTGGCATAGGAGTTCTTTGTGTATCTTGACTTGGATCTGAGGCATCCTTACTCTGAGGATGGAGTAAGGGGATCACCATTACTGTGTATTTGCCCACCGCTCGATTTGTGGTTGGCCAGATTCATAGAGAGCAGGTGTGGAGATTTGGAGGACAGTTCAGATGAAACTTTTTTGCGTATTTCTCTTGTACCATAAAAACTTTGATTCCTGCAAGCCAAAGATGCTCTGGGCATGTATTCTGGTAGTGCTCCATTGCCCTTACTACCTCCTATTGGAATAACATGTTTGGTTCTACTGGATTGTGAGTGGGTGGTGATTGTGGTGGTGGGGTATTCAGAGGTGGAATGTGTATGGCTGTATCCATGGGGTTGATGGATACAGTGTCGATATGGGTAGAAGGGGAGTTGGAGACGATGTGGATAAAGGTGGGTGGGCTACCAGTAAGATGCTGGGTTTGGTAGTGGTTGATATGGTGCTAGGAAGAGAGCTTGCATCATAGACCAGTAGCACCAACCATAAATGTCTATCGCTAGACGGATCCCCTCCGTTACTATTTGTGCTAAATCCGTGGGATTTATAAGAAGTATCGTGACTTCCTGATTGTTCACCAATATTGTGAAGATGAGAGTGTTTGGCTCAAAAGTTATCGATCTACTTTGTAAGCATAAAAACAATCAAAAGATAAATAGGGGTAAATCGTAACCAAATATAATATGACCTAGAGACAAAAGAGATGAAATTATTGCAATAGATCTGATAAGATGAACCCGAGAATGAGTATTTGTTAGCTGTAGAGATAGAGAATGAGAGAAAATAAGAGAATAATATTATTCAAGAAAAATCCTCCTCTCTTTACAATGAGAAGGACCACTTTTTATAATAGGAGGCCTTCATCGAAATAATTATAAAAGTACAAAATGTGGTCGACGTCCTCTTAACGAGGACGTCAGGTCTGAACCGGCATCGTCTTCATCCTTACGTCCAAGTCGTACCCTAACTTCAATAGACGTATGCTCACCGGGCGCGACCTTCGGAGTAGAGACGTTGAGGGCCAAATTTGACCCCATACAGTTAGTCCCTCCGCTCATTGGAGGCGTATCCAGTAAACGTCTTCAATAGGCAGACATGCAGACCTCGTCTTTAGAAAATTTGTCCTCACTATGGGGGCGATGACGTGAATGAGGTGAAATATATGGCACCGCCGTGCTGTTGACGCGTGGCCACCTTTTCGAAGTGACGTCATCGCCCACATGCGTCATAATTATACTTGCTCCCGAGGCGGTTCAGAGGATAATGTGATGTTTTGGTTTCCCGCGCCCGTTTTGAATCATGCCTCTTTGATTTCTATGCATCCTAAGCCTATAAATAGAGGGAAGGTTCAATCCATTTCATCTTTCGAACCTTTGGAGAACTTTTTCTGGCTTCTTTTTTCACCTTTCTTTCTAGCAACCGCTATTTCGTGCGAGACTCTTCCATTTCTTTTGAAACCACACTTCCTATCATTAGTGCTTCGTTTCTTATATAGGATATCATGACAAAACGTGGACAGAGTAGTAAAAAGGCCAAAGATAATGCCCTATCTAGGGTTCCGCCATCTTCCGGTGGTGAAGGAGAAAAGGCAGAGAAGGCCCTTGTTCCTCTTAGTGTAGACAACGTCCTCCCGAAGGAGATGCATGTTCGTAGGGATTTTCCGACTAAAAGCCCAACCCTTCCCTGGGAGCACAACGATCTATTACAATCCCACTTAAATGATCTTCGAGAGATGCACCATATTTCGGACCACGTGGAAATGGTTCCGGCCAGGACGGACTATGCCAATGTGCACCGGCCCTGGTACTGCACATTCTATGAGTACCCATTCTTGATCGGTTACAGTCTTCCAATCTACCCTCTAATGGAGGAGCTTTGCCGTTTTTACGACGTGTGTCCGGCTCAGCTCACTCCTTACACCTTGAAGGTGTGCCTTATTATGACCACTTACGCGGCCAGGGCTGAGTGCAGCATCTCGGTCCACCACCTCTTACAGTTATTCAGCCCTGGTTACCTGAGGAGTACCATGCTGCAGTTGAAAAGTCGTGGCACAAGGGGCTTGGTTGTTAAAGCCGATGACAAGACTAACTGCCGCTTTTGGCGTAAATACTTCTACATCAAGACGGAGCACCTGGTGTCGAATCCCGAAGGGTTCCCAAAAAGGTGGAATCCAGAACGTACGTATTTTTACTTGTAGAATTCAGGACTGCTTGCGATTTTGAACATACGATCACAGTGATTTCTTTGCTTTTCTCCCCCTCTTTTTTTGCAGCGAGGGCTTCTCCACCCCAGTTCATTGAAAATATTAAATCGTGGGTGGAGAGAATGATTCCGTATGCGGAGGAATGTCGCACTTGGGCTGCATTTCGTGAAGGATACGGCCCGCCAGGTAACTCTTTGGCTACGATTTGGAGGTTTCCTTAGGTTTTGTTACCTGGCTTATTCGTGTTGCAGGTCGGAGTGCCCCTAAGAAGAAGAAGAACATCGTTACCTCGCCTGGGGTGGGACTGACTCTGAAGACAGATACATACCCTGTGGCTCGCCCGGTAATGGCGCTCCAGAGGTTCCTCAACCTGAGGTTGTGCCCGTGGCGGCGTCCACAAGTGAAACGACTCCTTCAATGCCGTCCCAACGGCCTGTGGAGGAGACTTTTGAGGGTGAGGAGCCACCAGAAAGGAAAAGACGCCGGTTGATAACTGGCGAGGGGATAGCCACAGAAGATGAGAGGGCGAGTGAGCCCCGTCGGGAGCCAAGGCCAGTTTTTATGGCCGATGCCATCCGTTCTGGGAGGTCGGCTTCCCAAAGGGGGATAGTTCCCAACGCTAACCCAGCACACATTTCGGAGAGTGGCTCATCGACTACCGCTAGAGATGCGGGTGATGGTGCCGAGATGGTGGACCCTGAGGTCGCCCATGCGGATGCGTTAGCGAGAGGTCCGGCCCGTATGGGGATGACGGCGGGTAGATCCAACCGCCGAATTCTAATCCCAGGAGGGTACAACCTGTTGCAACACAGCGAGCAGGCCGCAATAGATATGACCCTGCTATGTGCGGCCACTGAGCGTGAAATGTTAAAAGGTGTTAGCGACGGGGAACTATCCCGGAGGGTTGCCGGCGTAGCCTTACAGGTATTTTTCGATTTTCTTTATTTATCGTAAAGTAAACTTTGATGCATACTGACTTGCCTTTCCTCTTTTTCCTCTTCTTTAGACTCTCATCTTGGAGGTAGAGAGGGGGCGGCGAGCGCAAAGGAAGGCAGCCACATTTAACAAGGTGGTAAAGAAATATCGGCGGTGACGTGCCAAGAATCAGGCGCTGGCGGACCTACTCAAGCAGGACTCAGAATTTCTGTTTTTTCCTGAGGGCTTGGAGCAGTTGGAGGCCCAACTGAAGCAAAGGGTGGTCGAGCTGGAGCAAGTTGATGAGCAGCTGATGGCCGCTTTGGCTCGGAATATTGAGCTGGAGACTCTTCTCTAGTCGAAGGAAGAGGAACTGGAGGTCGGCCGTGGGGTAGCGGCGGAAGTCGCTAATTTGCAAGCCAAGGTCACTGTCTTGACCACCGAGCTTAATGCCCAGGCGGCTGAGATTGAGGCACTTAACCAGACTATTGTGTCAAGGTTCGACGAGGATGCGCATGACGAGGCGCGGGAGATGTGGGTATATGCCGAGGCCAAGCTAGTCGTGTTCGAGGAATTCTTAGCTGCGGGTCGAGCTACTGAGGCGGAGGTTCAGGATTAGCGGCGTATAGCTCAGGTCGCCCGCGAAGCCTGCGGGTATAGTTTCGACTCCCTAGACCAGGCGGGCTATAATTTCGAAGACTTTAACCGTCTAGGTTCTGGGTCCTGGATCTCTGCAACTTATCGGGCCGGGGGTGGCAGTGGACGAGATGGCGAAGCCCCTTAGGACTTGTATTCATTTTGTTTTGCTGTATTTGGAGATGTAAATGGGTCCTTTTGTACATGTATTTTTGGACGATAATGGAAGTTATACTTTTGCTGTTACTCTTTTCTTTTTGTATCTTTTATTTTCGGTATCTCGTCTCTGCAGAGCGGATGCTCGCTTGTTTGTAAGATTCTTAGTGTGCTTCTCGAATGTTGCTTGTGTTATCCGCCGATAGGAGGTGGCTTCGATGCTAACTAGTGGCGACTTTTGTTAATAAAGATGTTGCTTCATCTGCTATTTACGTGCCTTGTGCCACAATCGAACAGGGTTGGCGACCGTTGGCGAAGGCGGCTTTAGCCGTAATATTGTCGATGGCCTTAGCCATGCATGTAACTTTGACTGTCGTCGAGTTACTTGTTTGTCATAGTCGAACTGGGTCGACTTACTGACGACGATGGCTTTAGCCTTTTACATGTTGGGGACGGCCTTGGCCATATACGTAACCTCGATTGTCGTCGAGTTACTTTATTTGTCGTAGTCGAGCTGGGCCGACTTATTGACGATGGTGGCCCTAGCCATTTACATGTTGGGGACGGCCTTGGCCGTATACGTAACTTTGACTGTCGTCGAGTTACTTCGTTTGTCGTAGTCGAGCTGGGTCGACTTATTGACGACGGTGGCCTTAACCATTTGCACGTTGGAGATGGCCTTGGCCATATACGTGACCTCGACTGTCGTCGAGTTACTTCATTTGTCGTAGTCGAGCTGGGTCGACTTATTGACGATGATGGCCTTAGCCATTTGCGCGTTAGAGATGGCCTTGGCCATATACGTGGCCTCGACTGTCGTCGAGTTACTTCATTTGTCGTAGTCGAGCTGGGTTGACTTATTGACGATGGTAGCCTTAGCCATTTGCGCGTTGAAGATGGCTTTGGCCATATACGTGACCTCGACTGTCGTTGAGTTACTTTGTTTGTCGTAGTCGAGTTGGGTTGACTTATTAACGACGGTGGGCTTAGCCATTTGCGCGTTGGAGATGGCCTTGGCCATATATGTGACCTCGACTGTCGTCGAGTTACTTCGTTTGTCGTAGTCAAGCTGGGTCGACTTATTGACAATGGTGGCCTTAGCCATTTGCGCGTTGAAGATGGCCTTGGCCATATATGTGACCTCGACTGTCGTCGAGTTACTTCGTTTGTCGTAGTCGAGCTGGGTCGACTTATTGACGACGGTGGCCTTAGCCATTTGTGCGTTGGAGATGGCCTTGGCCATATACGTGACCTCGACTATCGTCGAGTTACTTCGTTTGTCATAGTCGAGTTGGGTCGACTTATTGACGATGGCGGCCTTAGCCATTTGCACGTTGGAGATGTCCTTAGCCGTTCATACATTGGAGATGGCCTTAGCCCTTCATACATTGGAGATGGCCTTAGCCGTTTATACATTGGAGATGGCCTTAGCCATTCATACATTGGAGATCATGCTAGTCCAATCCCTTTGTCATGTTAGCCAGGAGAGCGTATAGAGTGGCTGGTATGATAAACTTGTTCCGCAAATATCTCCAGGTGTCCCATCTGCCGCCTCGTTAAAAACCTTCCCGAGAAAACCCAATTGGGACAAAACTCGAGTAAGGTAAAAAGAGTACGACTCGGGAGACGCCTTTTAGAAATGGAAATACTTGAGGTGGGCGACGTTCCAATTATTTTGGAGAGTTCTTCCTTCCATTGTTTCTAATTGGAATGCTCCTTTACCTACTGCTGCTGTAATTTTGTAGGGTCCGTCCCAATTGGTGCCCAATTTTCCTTCGCTTGGGTCTTTCGATGCAAATGTTTTGGCTTTGAGGACGTAATCTCCCACTTTGAGTGGTCTTACTTTGGCTCTTTTGTTGTAGTACCTTTCGACCTGTTGTTTCTGGGCCACCATTCTTATGTGGGCCATTTCTCTTCTTTCCTCGGCCTCATCGAGGTCTTGAAGCCTGTTTGCGTCGTTTTCTGTTTCGCTGGTATGTGAATATCTCAAGCTTGGTTCGCTGACTTCGACTGGTGTAACTGCGTCGGTTCTGTAGACTAGTGAATATGGTGTTTCTCCTGTATAGGATTTTGGTATGGTCCGGTGCGCCCACAATACTTTCGGTAATAGTTCGGGCCATAGCCCTTTGGCTTTTTCGAGTTTCTTTTTCAGTATGTTCAGTATGATTTTGTTGGAAGACTCTGCTTGGCCTTTGGCGGCAGGATGATATGGCGTGGAGAGTATTCGCTTAATATGCCACTTGTCGAAGAATTCTGTCGTCTTTTGACCGACGAATTGTCGTCCGTTGTCGCAGCTGATTTCTTTGGGGATGCTGAAACGGCAGATGATATTCTTCCATATGAAGGCAATGACTTCCTGTTAGCGTATTTGGGCGTACACACCTGCTTCTACCCACTTGGAGAAGTAGTCAGTTAAAACTAATAGAAATCGTACCTTTCCTCATCCCGCTGGTAGGGGACCGACTATATCCATTCCCCATTTGATGAAAGGCCATGGGGAAGTGACTGAGTGGAGAGGCTCTCCTGGTTGGTGTATCATGGGGGCGTATTTTTGACATTGTTCACATCGGCGAACGTATTCCGCTGCCTCTTTCTTCATGGTGGGCCAATAATAACCGGCTCGTATTATGCAGCGTACGAGGGAGTGGTTGCCTGTATGGGCGCCGCAGTGACCCTCGTGTACCTCTTCTGGTACTGGTCTCATTTGGTGCGGCCCTAGGCATTTAGCTAGGGGTCCGCCAAATGTCCTTTTATAGAGCTCGTAGTTTATCAGGCAATACCTGGCGGCCTGTACGCGGAGCTTCTTTGCTTCTTTTTTGTCAAGTGGGAGTGTGCCATCCTGCAGATAGGATACAAACCGGTTGCGCCAGTCCCAAGTCAAATTTAAAAAAAGTACCTCAGTATGATCAATGGCTGAATGGAGGAGGGTGACCACGCTTTCTCTGTCAAAGTTTTTAGTGGCTGCGGCCAATTTTGCTAGGCCGTCTGCTTCGATGTTTATTGCCCTTGGAATTTGTTCGAAGCGGCATTTGTCAAGCTCAGTCATTAATCTGTGGATCTCTGACTAATATTTTGGCAATCTCTGCTCCTTGATTTGGTAAGTCCCAGTGACCTGGTTCACTACGAGTTGGGAGTCGCAGTGGAGGACGAGTCGTTGAGCCCCATATTTGATGGCTAGTTTTATACCTGCAATAACGGCCTTGTACTCGGCCTCGTTGTTAGTCATTTCGGGGCACCGCACGGACTGACAAATTATTTTGCCCGTAGGGACCTCAAGAATGAGTCCCAGTCGTGATCCCGAGGTATTAGCGGCGCCGTCAGTGTACAGAGTCCATAAGTCGGTGTTGGAGGGGGTACGACGTGCCTCCAGTTCTGCCTCTGGCAGTATTTCAGTGCTGAAATCGGCTATAAAGTCGGCAAGTACTTGCGACTTAATAGCGGTTCTCGGGTGATACGAGATGTCGTGCTCGCTGAGCTCTATAGCCCATCTGGCGAGTCTACCCGATAATTCCGGCTTATGTAGGACGCTCCTCAATGGGAAGGTAGTTACTACTTTTACGGGGTGGCATTGAAAATAGGGTCGGAGCTTTCGCGAAGCTACGATCAATGCCAGGGCTAATTTTTCAAGGTGCGAATACCGTGTTTCGGCGTCCACTAGGGTTTTGCTAATATAGTAAATAGGGGATTGCGTACCTTCATTTTTGCGGACCAAGACTGTGCTGACGGCGACCTCAGAGACGGCCAGATATACCAGCAAGGGCTCGCTCAGGATTGCTTTGGCCAGTAGTGGCGGCGAAGATAGATACGCTTTCAATTTTCTCAAGGCTTTGACGCATTCTTCGTTCCATTGTAATTCGTTGTCTTTTCTCAACACATTGAAAAATTTTATGGCACCTGTCAGAGGACCGTGAGATGAATCTGGATAGGGCGGCTATTCGCCCCGTCAACTTTTGTACCTATTTTTTGCTGTTCAGAATCTCAAGTATTGCATCTATCGCCTTAATTTGTTCTGGGTTGACCTCGATGCCTCGTTGGGAAATGAGAAACCCTAAGAATCTTCCCGAGGCTACACAGAAGGCACATTTCTCGGGGTTCATCTTTATCCCGTGCCGTCTTAGTATTTTGAAGGCCTCATTCAGGTGGTTGATGTGGTCTTCTTTCTTTTTCGATTTTACCAGCATATCATCGATATAGACCTCCATTGTCTTACTGAGCTGTTCTTTGAACATTCTGGTGACTAGTCTCTGGTACGTAGCCCCTACATTTTTGAGCCCAAAGGGCATTACCTTGTAGCAGTATGTCCCTTGGTGGTGATGAAAGTTGTTTTCTCCTGGTCCTCCTCAGCCATCATAATTTGATTGTAGCCGGAGTAGGCATCTAAGAAGCTCAGCAGTTCATGTACCGCGGTGGCGCCGATCAACTGGTCGATATGGGGTAGTGGGAATGAATCCTTCAGACATGCCTTGTTCAGATCAATGAAATCCACATACATTCTCCACCTCCCGTTTTTCTTTTTGACCATGACGACATTGGCGACCCACTGGGGGTACTTCGATTCTTTGATGGAACTGTTGGCCACTAATTTGTCCACCTCCTCGCTAACCGCCTCATTGATGGCGGCTTTGAATTTCCTTCTCGTCTGTCGCACGGACGGATGTAATAGATCGACGATCAGCTTGTGGGTGGCGATGTCTCTCAGGATTCCCGGCATATCTGAGTGGGAAACAGCAAATAAATCTGCATGGTTAGTTCGGAATTCACGGTACTTACTCGGGTTGGTGAGGCCGTGCCCGATGTAGGCTTTCTTCGTGAGGTCGGCATCGTCCAACTGGACCGGGTCGATATCTTCGACCGTTGCTTTACAGGCTTCCACGGCGTTGGGTCTTTGATGGCGTCTGTTGTCGAGTTGACTTTAGTCCCCGGCATGGCTGATTGCTATGCTTCTACACTCGCCCCTTTTAGTTGTTTGGTGTGGGCGCAGTCTTGAGCTATTTTGTAGCATTCCTGTGCGGTGCATGGCTCGCCTCGAATGCTGAATACCTCCCACGGGGTAGGGAATTTGATCACTTGATAAAAACTTGAAGGGACCGCTCGTATGGCATGTATCCATGGGTGTCCTATGATGACGTTATAGGTTGTTTCCTGGTTCATTACATGGAAGGTGGTTTCCAGCGTAACCCCTCCTGCTAAAACGGGCAGTAGTATTTCTTCGGATGTCCGTTCCACTACATTGTTAAAACCAGTCAGTGTTATGCAATGCGGTATTACCTTACCCTCGGGTCCTATTTGCATGAGGACCCTCAGGTGGATAATACAGGCATCGCTTCTATCATCAATCATGATTTTTTTAACAACCGTATCGGCGATACGTAAAGTGATAACTAAAGCATCATAATAAGGGAAAGACAAACTGTCGGCATCGGACTTATCAAAGGTGATACTATCTTCGAAGTCGTCATACCGTTCATGGGCGATGGTTCGTTTTAATTTGTGTGTGGTGGCAAACTTGACGTGGTTGATTGCTGAGTCATCGCCGCCTCCGACGATCATGTTTATCGTACGTGCTGGGGAGGGCGGCTTTGGCATCCCGTGGGGTTGTTCCCGTCCGCGCGCAAAGTTTATTTTACCTTTGTCACTGAGCAATTCCCTCAGGTATCCCTGGTTCAGCATCCTAACCAATTGTTGCCGTAGGCCGATGCAGTCTTCGGTTTTGTGCCCCGTTCCTGATGGAACTCGCATAGGACATTTGATTTCCTTGTAACGGGGTCTGATTTCATCTTTTGCGGCCACTACACCTTGGTGCCCAGCTTCTCCAGTGCGTACACTATTTCTGAAGGAGACACGCAAAAGTTATGGACAGATAATAAAGGAGGTGTACCTCTTTCGTTTCGGAGTGGGGCGACGTGTCGTTGTATAGCATCTGTATGCCTTGGTGGTGGATGAGAGGATCTAGTGTATGGCTGGTGCCAGTCTCTGTTGAGGCGTGGGAGTTGTTCTCGCCGTCCTTCATTACGTCGATCCCTCCTTGTCTATGAGTGTATCGCTGTTAACCATTAGGTAGGCCCATTAAGATCTTCCTCGTCTGCTCGTACCTCAGCTCAATAGGCGTTATGGATTTCCTCTCATGTGGTAGGGGGATATTTCATGAGACGGCTTAATAGTTTCTTGGTCGCCCTTGAACCATCCCTGTTTAGCCCGTTCTGGAAGGCGGCGACTGCTATACCTTCCGATACGTTTGGCAGGCTCATCCTTACCATGTTAAACCTGGCCATGAAGTCCCTGAGTCCTTCCCCTGCGGTTTGCCTGACGGCGAAGATGTCGTTGACTCTTGCTTCCGCTTTCTTTGCTCCTGCATGGGCGGTGACGAACTTATCCGCCATTTTCTCGAACGTTGATATTGCCTTAGCTGGTAGCTGGTAGCTGGGAGTACCACATTAGGGCCCCTCCCATCAGCGTCTCACCGAACTTCTTCAACAGCATCGATGGTACCTGCTCTTTCGATAGGTCATTACCTTTCACGGTAGTGACATAGTGGATCAAATGATCTTCGGGATCTGTGGTTCTATCGTATACCCTTAAGTAGGGAGGCATCTTGAAGGTTTTTGGGATAGAGTGAGGAGCAGCTTCTTCGGTATATGGTTGTTCGACGAATCTTCCCACGTCGAGTTTTGGCAGCAACTTGGGAGCACCAGGGATCTTGTCTACCCTCTCCTGATGCTCTTTCATTTGGTCATGAAGAGCCCGGTCATTCTCCATTTCTTCCATCTTTTTTAAGATGGTTGTTAGCGTACCGTCGTTGACCTATACTTCGATGGGTCTGTTATTTGCTCGTATAGCCTCAGGTTCACCCATGGCAGTGGTGATGCTTATCGTTAGCATACACCTGACGTTGCTTTGTGGTGACTTCTCAACCAAGCCACTTAGAGTACTTGTTAGCCATTCTTCCAGTAGCTTCTTAACCACCGAGGGGGCTTGTTTAGCCGCAAATGTGGAGGCTCCTTTTTCACGCAAGATCGTCAGATCTTCAGATGGAGAAGGTGAGATCTCTGTGCTTGGGGTGGTGCTAGGGGTTGCATTCAAGATACCATCGTCACTGGCCTCGTTGAGAGGACCTAGGAGATTGGTTTTAACACCCACTATGGCTTTCGATCGTGTGTTATTTTCGGCCATCTTTTTGTGTAGTGTAGAGAATGGTTGTTGTTATTCTCTAGGTGGATACTATGATTTTGATTCTCTAAATCCCCACAGACGGCGCCAAATTGTTTGGCTCAAAAGTTATCGATCTACTTTGTAAGCTTAAAAACAATCAAAAGATAAATAGGGGTAAATCGTAACCAAATATAATGTGACCTAGAGACAAAAGAGATGAAATTATTGCAATAGATCTGATAAGATGAACCCGAGAATGAGTATTTGTTAGCCGTAGAGATAAAGAATGAGAGAAAATAAGAGAATAGTATTATTTATAATAGGAGGCCTTCCTCGAAATAATTATAAAAGCACAAAATATGGTTGACGTCCTCCTAACGAGGACGCCAGGTTTGAACCAGCATTGTCTTCGTCCTTACATCCAAGCCGTACCCTTACTTCAATAGACGTATGCTCACTGGGCGCGCCCTTCGGAGTAGAGACGTTGAGGGCCAAATTTGACCCCATACAGAGAGCATGATTCTCAAGACCTACCTCCAGCCATGACGTCGGATCCTCCATTGCATGGGATGATTGAGAAGTAAAGATGGGAGTGATGGGATTCATGATTGATGTTTGAAACTAGAGGTGATGGTAACGAGGAGAAAGTGTATTTTGAGGAACTGGAGTTGTTTGTGATGGAGGGAGTGAAGGACGAAACCTCTACATGTTTAATATGAGAAGAAGTATAGCAACGTGAAGTTGTTGTTGTAGGCTCTAGTGATTGGGATGAGGAGGGATTAATATGTGTGGAATGAGGGATGTTGGATATGAGCGGTGAATGGGATTGTGATTGTTGAGATGAATTTGAGTTAAATGTGGAGTCTTTTACTAAAGTAGAAGAATTAGTAGTATCAGTAGTTTCATTGGGGTTAATTTTGTGTGGTTTTGTATTATCAGTGTGATGATGAATCTTGGATTTTTAGAGATTTGGTGGGTAATCGAGGCCCTAGGTGTATTGGTTAGGTTTGATGATGTGGCTTCATGTGGGGTAGGAGCATTGGATTTTAAATCCTAAATATCTACGCATACATTAGAAGTTGAGGCATGGTGTCCTAATGTTAGCCCCTAACAATGTGACTTGACGAAGGTCAATCAGAATTCGTGTCAAGGGCTTGTACATTGCCCCTTGACATGGGTTCGTAGAAGTGATGACAAGCAATGTGCAAGGCTGGGTGTGTGTCTAAGTGGTGATGGGCTTAGGCAGGTCAGCTAAGGCAAGGTGCCTTGAGTGTTGGCAAGGCAGCCTTGGTTCGTGCGCTTCGGCAATGGCAACAAAGGCATGGCACTTGACAAAGTCATGCGCAGATCAGTGGGACGACTTAATTTATGGCAAGGCATGGCTATGACATTAAGGGCGAGGCAAGGTCCAAGACAAAGCAGGGCTGGAGACAAAACGTGGGCAAAAAGCTGGAAGGCTAGTGTGCAAGGCATGTGATGTAAGTGGTGTGCAAGGCATGTGCTTTGGAAGTTGAAGACATGTGCAAAACACATGAGCAGTTGACTCTACTGATTAGGACAAGGCCATTTCGTGGGAAAGAGTTTGAATTTGAATTCAAACAGAATGGTTAGCTTGTTTGTAGGAGTGTCATGTGCATGACACATTGTCTTAACTGCCTCAACTGCCCCTTTGTAAAACTGCCATGGGCAGTCCCCTTTTTGTATGTGTATTTCGTTTGGCATTAGCAAGTAGCATATTGTGAGCCAAGTCTAAACGTGAGTCCTTTTGTAATTTTGAGAGAATAATAAAGGTTGGGTATTTTACCCATAATCCTGTGTGTTCTTAAGTTTGGCTAAAGTCTAAAAATTCTGTGTGTCAGGCTGTGTGTGCGAAAAATTAGGTTGAGTAGCTGTGTGATTGCTACTGCCATGCAGTGTCAATATTTGCAAAAAATTGGCCCTGTAACAACTGGTATCAGAGCTTTGGTCGTGATTTGTGTCCATGGCTGGTGGAACTTCAGAGTTGCGTGATCGTGTGCAACGGTTGGAGGCGCTAATCGGCGTGACTGGTGATCCTTTAGACCTAGCAGATCTAATAACTGATATTTACCGTCTAAAGGATGGCATGGATCAGTTTCGTGATGGGATCCAACAAACCTGTGAGGCTACGGATGGTAAAGTTAAAGATCTGAAGAAGGAGATCGAAACTTTGAATGCTGAAATTACTGTTCTTCGACGTGCATTGGCTGCTCCAGGCCAAGTGAGTGAAGAACGTTCTAAAGTGAAGATTCCTGATCCTAAGGCGTTTGGTGGAGCATGTAGTGCTAAAGAATTGGAGAATTTTCTGTGGGATATGGAGCAGTACTTTGTTGCTGCCAAAGTTTCGGACGGAGAGAAAGTCACAATTACAAGCTTGTACCTAACGGGAGATGCTAAATTGTGGTGGAGAACTCGCATGGCTGATGACGAAAGTGTAGGCATACCCAAGATAGATACGTGGGCTAAACTTCGGAAGGAAATGAAGGACCAATTCTTGCCTAGCAATGCATCTTGGCTTGCTAGGGATCGCTTGAAACATCTAAGGCAAACTGGATCTATTCGTGATTATATTAAGGAATTCACTTCCTTAATGCTGGATATTCAGAACATGTCGGAGGATGATAAATTGCATAATTTTATTTCTGGAATGCAAGCATGGGCACAGAATGAACTTAGGAGACAAAATGTGAAAGATCTCCCAAGTGAGATTGCTGCAGCGGATTCTTTGGTGGACTATTGCATTACCCATAGTCTTTCTGAAATTCCTTCTACTTCAAAACCTAAGAAAAAGGTGGAGAAAAAAGGGGAATGGAGGAAAGAAATTCGAAAAGAAGTTGTGGAAAAGGGAAAGGCTGTTGTTGATAGAAATGCTAGAAATAAAGGCCTCGCAAACAAAAGGGCGATGGTTGCTGGACGTGTGGCGGACATCACCTTGCCAAGAATTGTCCAAATCGGGAGCGGGTTAATGCTTTGCTTGCTATAGAAAATAAACGGGAGGGAGAACGTCAAGAAATTGCTGCTTCCTTAGTGAATCCTTTGCAATTGCTGAATGTTATCTCGTTGGTTAATGCTATAAGCAACGAGACTAACCCTAATTCTTTGCTGATGCACATCGAAATGAAAATTGGGGACAAGGGTGTGATATCTATGGTAGATATTGGCGCTACGCACACCTTTGTTTAAGCCAGTTTGGTGCATAAGTACGGATTGAGTGTGACTAAGTGCCCCTCCTACATGAAGACGGGGAATGCCAAAGCACAAGCCATTGTGGGTATAGCTTATGACGTTCATATGTCTGTTGGGAACTGGAAACGGGAAAGTTAATTTGATGGTGATCCCGTTAGAGGAGTTTGAGGTGATCCTTGGAATTGACTTTCTGCGAAAACATCGCTTTGTTCCAATGCCTCACTTAGACGGAGTGATGATAATGAATGAAATGGCTCCTAGTTTTGTGAAAGTTGTTCATCCTTATGGGAAAGAAGAAACTCAATAGAAGGCTTCATTAATTTCTGCCATGATGGTCGAGAAAGGGTTAAAAAGGGGAGATGATACTTTCCTTGCTGCTATGGTCGAGGTGAAGCCCGATGTGAAGATTGAAGTGCCGGACTGCGTTGCTCAAATTTTGAGTGACTTTGCTGATGTGATGCCACCGTAGTTGCCTAAAAATCTGCCACTACGGAGGGCTATTGATCACAAGATAGAGTTGATGCCGGGTTCGATGCCTCATGCTCAACCTCCTTATCGGATGGCGCTAAAAGAGTTGGCTGAATTGCGGAAACAATTGAACGAGTTGCTTAATGCGGGACTGATTCAGCCATATAAAGCTCCATTTGGTGCACCTGTTTTATTTCAAAAGAAACAGGATGGGACGCTTCGGATGTGTGTTGATTATCGGGCATTGAACAAGGTGACTGTGAAGAACAAATATCCGGTTTCGTTGGTGCAGGACTTGATGGATAGATTGAGCAAGACTTGTTGGTTCACAAAGCTTGATTTAAGGTCTGGTTATTGGCAAGTACGGATAGCTGAAGGTGATGAGTCTAAAACTACTTGTGTTACGAGGTATGGCTCATATGAATTCCTTGTTATACTGTTTGGGTTGACAAACGCACCTGCTACGTTTTGCAACCTGATGAATGATGTGCTATATGAGTACTTAGATGACTTTTTGTTGTATACTTAGATGACATTGTTATATATAGTCGGACCTTTGATGAACACATGTTACACTTGATAAAAGTACTGTCTCGTTTGAGGGAGTACAAGTTGTTTGTAAAAATGGAAAAGTGTGAATTTGCTAAGCAAGAGATCAAATTTCTTGGGCACTTGGTGAGTCAGAATCGAGTGCGGATGGACCCGAACAAGGTGCAGGTTATTGTGGAATGGCAGACGCCTAAATCTGTGAAAGAATTGAGATCTTTCCCCGGGTTGGCTAATTATTACAGGAAACTCATTGCTGGTTACTCAAAAAAAGCTGCTCCTTTGACGGATTTGTTAAAGAAGAATGTTAGGTGGGATTGGTCAGAAAAATTCAATGCTGCAATTGATGTGTTGAAAGAAGCCATTGCCTCAGAACTTATCTTGCGGCTTGCTGATTTTGAGTTGCCCTTTGAAGTTCATACTGATGCATCCGACAAGGCTGTTGGAGGCATACTGGTTCAAGAAGGTCATCTTGTGGCCTTTGAAAGTAGGAAGTTGAATGTAGAGGAGCAGAGATATTCGGCTCATGAAAAGGAAATGGTTGATGTTATTCATTGCTTACAAATCTGGCTTGTTTACTTGTTGGGAACAAAATTCGTCGTAAGGACGGACAATATGGCAAATACTTTCTTCAAAACTCAGAAGAAGTTGAGTCCAAAGCAAGCACGTTGGCAGGAATTTTTAGCAGAATATGATTTTGTGTGGAAGCATAAGCCGGGAAAGCACAACCAAGTCGTGGATGCCTTGAGTCGAAAAGAAGTCTTTGCTGCTGTTTATTCCATTACACGACTTGAGTCAGATTTTCTTGATAAGATCAAGTCAACTGCTGTGAATGATCCATTGTACATCAAAACAATGAATCATGTGAAGGAAGGTACTGTAAGGAGGTACTGGATCGAGGACGATCTTTTCCATTTCAAAGGGGGGAGAATCGTTGTACCGCTTGGTGACGGACGACGTCGTGAGTTACTGAAAGAGACGCATGATACACTTTGGGCTGGTCATCCAGGAATTGAGAGGATGATGGCACTGTTGTCGCGATATTATTTCTGGCCAAAGATGGAACAAGACGTGGAAGCTTATGTGAAAAGTTGTCTTGTTTGTCAACTTGATAAAACTGAACGGAAGAAAGAAGCAGGTTTGCTGCAACCTTTGCCAATTCCTGAAGTGACATGGCAATCCGTTTCAACGGATTTTATCAGCGGGTTTCCTAAAGTCAATAGGCTATCTTCGATTATGGTGGTGGTCGATAGATTTTCAAAATATGCTATTTTTATTGCTGCTCCAACAGAATGTCCCTCTAAAGTTGCTGCAGAATTGTTTTTCAAGAATGTGGCGAAACATTTCGGTATGCCAAAGGATGTTATTAGTGATCGGGATGCAAGGTTCACAGGCAGATTTTGGACTTACTTGTTCAATTTGCTGGGCACGAATTTGAAGTTCTCAACGGCGAACCATCCCCAAACAGATGGCCAAACCGAACAAATCAATCATCTGCTGGAAGAGTATTTGAGGCATTTTGTGACTGCGAGTCAACGAAATTGGGCTGATTTATTAGATTGTGCACAGATGTCTTACAACTTGCACAAGTCTTTATCCACGGAGAAGAGTCCATTTGAGATCGTTTTGGGAAAGCAGCCAAGACTACCAACAAAGATGGTGCAACAAAAGACTGGTGGAAAATGTCCTGCGACATATCGTTATGGCTTTGATAGGCAAATGATGATGGATGAAGTTGCAGATAGTTTGAAAGTGGCACAAAAACGCATGAAGAAATATGCTGATCAAAACAGGCGTCTGTTAGAGTTCTAAGTAGGCGACAATGTGTTGCTGAAACTTACTCCTCAAATCTGGAAAAAGATAGACAGCAAGGTAAGGCATAGAGCCTTAGTTTCAAGATATGATGGTCCATTCGAAGTTATTGAGAAGGTAGGCGAAGTTGCTTACCGTTTGAAGCTACCAGAGAGAATGAAAATACACCCCACTTTCTATGTGAGTTATTTGTGGCCTTATGTGGAAGATCCTGAAGATCCGGCTAGGCATAAAATCAAGAAAGCTCCTCCTGAAGTGCGCAATCAGATTGAGGAGGAGATTGAAAAAATTCTGGACCACCGGGTACTTGGGATGCACAAGAAGAATAGGCAGACAGAATTCTTAATTCAATGGAAAGTCAAACCTGAGGCGGATGCAACGTGGGAGAAAGGTAATTCATTATGGCAAATTGAAGATCAAATCGAGGACTACTTGAGATCAACCTCGATGAGGGCGTCGAGTTCAACCGGTGGGGGTGGTTTGTTAGCCCCTAACAATGTGACTTGATGAAGGTCAGGCAAAATTCGTGTCAAGGGCTTGTACATTGCCCCTTGACATGGGTTCGTAGATGTGATGACAAGCAATGTGCAAGGCTGGGTGTGTGTCTAAGTGGTGATGGGCTTAGGCAGGTCAGCTAAGGCAAGGTGCCTCGAGTGTTGGAAAGACAACCTTGGTTCGTGGGCTTCGGCAATGGCAACAAAGGCATGACACTTGACAAAGGCATGCGCGGATCAGTGGGACGACTTAATTTATGGCAAGGCATGGCTATAAAATTAAAGGCGAGGCAAGGTCCAAGACAAAGCAGGGCTGGAGACAAAATGTGGGCAAAAAGCTGGAAGGCTAGTGTGCAAGGCATGTGATGCAAGTGGTGTGCAAGGCATTTGCTTTGGAAGTTGAAGACATATGCAAAGCACATGAGCAGTTGACTCTACTAATTAGGAAAAGGCCATTTCGTAGGAAAGAGTTTGAATTTGAATTCAAACAGAATGGTTAGCTTGTTTGTAGGAGTGTCATGTGCATGGCACATTGTCTTAACTGCCCCAACTGCCCCTTTGTAAAACTGCCATCGGCAGTCCCCTTTTTGTATGTGTATTTCGTTTGGCATTGGCAAGTAGCATATTGTGAGCCAAGTCTAAACGTGAGTCCTTTTGTAATTCTGCGAGAATAATAAAGTTGGGTATTTTACTCATAATCCTGTGTGTTCTTAAGTTTGGCTAAAGTCTGAAAATTCTATGTGTGCGAAAAATTAGGCTGAGTACCTGTGTGATTGCTACTGCCGTGCAGTGTCACTATTTGCGAAAAATTGGCCCTGTAACACCTAATGTGTCAGTGGTTGTGAGACTAACCTTAGCAGGGGTGGGTTTTGATGTAGTAGACTTTAATTGGCCTGGGGTTGGAATAGATGGACTGCCGTTATTTTGGGCTTTAGTGGAATGGGCTTGTGATGTAATGGCCTCTTCTAATTGGAGGTTTACAAATTGGTTGGAGTGTGTATAATCACTCTTAACATTATTAATAGTTGAACGATAAAAATTAGCTCCTTTATTAATTTGCTTTGGGAGAGAGGAAAATTACCTGCTTGTAGCGCGTGGGAAATACCTTCATATGTGGGCGGCTGAATACCTTCTATGGAGAAAGTTGGTGGGGGTCCCCTTTATTTAGCAGCGGACTTCCTCGGAAAGTGGACTGTTTTCCATTCTTGTGTTACTGTGTGGCGTTAATGAGGAATTCCGATTGTGTGAAAGGATGGATGGTGCATTAGTTAGGGTGATGGTATATGGGTAGTTGCGTATTAAATGGCCTATTTTGCCACAAGCAGTACATAGTAATTGTATGCCTTCATAGAGGCTGACTTGTTTATAATTTTCTATATAAAGATGTGTTCTTAGGGTTTTTTCTAGCGGCACTTCTACACAAATTTTGGCATATGATACCCTTGTAGTCCCGGAGGTTTTCCCATTTTATGGAGAATATCTAAGTCATAAAATTCAATCGGTAATTCAAGAAGGCGAACCCAAGCACAGAATAGGTAAGTTTGGTGGCGGAGGCGAGGAATTTGGGTTCCCATTATCAAACGTAGAGGAAGTGGTTTAGGATGAACCAAGGCCCATCGTGTAGGGCATGGACCATATTTTCCTTTTGTTGAAACTTGAGCAGGAAAAAATCAAAACCAAGATCAACTAGTGGGAGTTCTTCAGTAGGTTTCCATAGGGCGCAAATTTTTTGACGGAGGATTTGGTGGCCAACTTTCTCCCCACAACCTTGACGATGACCGAGAATTGACAAGGTGAATAGAGACGCGATTTTTATTCAGCTGTTAATGGTATAAACTGTCTGAATCTATGGTGATGTTAGTTTCATCAGTAAGGTCTACTTTGGTTAATAGGGGATTCTGGTTTATAAGGTTTGGGGATAGATGTATATTAGTGACTAGTTTTTTCAGGAATGATGCTTGAGTAGGGGCGGGCGGGGAGGAGGGAGGATCAATCTGCACGATGGTTGTATTTGGGGGACCTAATTCTATAGGAGTGGAATTTGGTTCATGAGCTCCCATGGTTTGCCGATCGAATGGATGGAGTACTGTTAGTGGTGGTGCAAGTTGTGATGGATTGGCGATGGTAGTAGGAGCAGAGAATGGAGAGAATGAAAAGCATTTTTTTAACTTTTCCTTTCTCAAATGGGAAAAAGGCCAGATTTGTCCCTCTACTTTAGTAAAATATCCACGCTTATACCTAGTTTTATTATCGGTCCAAATACGTCCCTACCGTTAAGAAAGTAGATAAAAATATCCCCAACCCTAACGGTTGTCCATAGTGGCAAGGGACCACCTCAATAAAAAAAAGGAAAAAGGCCGGATTTGTCCCTCTACTTTAGTAAAATATACACGTTTATACCTAGTTTTACTATCGGTCCAAAAATGCCACATAATTAAATAATTCACATAATTAACTCTGACTCTCTATTCTTCTTATTTTATTACTTTTTCTCTTTTTTTTCCCCCTACTATCTGATTCTCTTTCCCTTTTTACTAAAGTAGAGGTACAATCAATTAAAACTTTATTCGAAGTCCAATGTTATAAAAAAGAAGTACTAGTAAATCAATTTTGTAAACAAAATGAGTGCTACGCAAGGATGAATTTATTGGCAAATATATGGGGACGATGTAAACACGTAGCCTCTCTACCAAGCTAGATAACTAAATATTTTTTAAAAATGATCCAATATTATTTGCTGACATTCATACTCCAAAGAGTCAAAATGATGCACTTAGTTAAATCTGAATTATTTAGTCTCTCGTATGTTTAAAATTTTTGTAGCATGTAACAGACGGAAAACTTCATTTAATCATGGCGGCAAGCAAAGAACGTTAATATGGTGGAAAACAAGGGAACGCAAGGAGTTCAGTTACTTTCCATTTTGTAATTTCATTTCACAAAGAAAGAAAATTGTAAAATAAATTCATCCCAGAGTGCAGCTATTTTCCTCCTGTTTATAAAGATAAATAAAAATCTTCCTTTTTGTCCAACCAAAACAAGGGAAATAAATTGCCTTGCTGACCATGATAATGAAAACAAGTTTCACAATAAGTATGAGAAATCTCGCAAGAAAAAAAATATGAAATTACTAAAGAAATAAAAAGAGAGGAGAAGGAAGATTTTCGGTAGATTGGTTAATTACTAAAGAGTTAGAGTTAATTATGTGAATTATTTAATTATGTGGCATTTTTGGACCGATAGTAGAACTATGTATAAACGTGGATATTTTACTAAAGTAGAGGGACAAATCTCGCCTTTTCCCTTTTTTTTATTGAGGTGTTCCCTTGTTACTGTGGACAACCGTTAGGGCTGAGGATATTTTTATCTACTTTCTTAACGGTAGAGAGGTATTTGGACCGATAATAGAGCTAGGTATAAACGTGAATATTTTACTAAAATAGAGGGACAAATCTGGCCTTTTTCCCTTCTCAAGTTACTGATGGTGCTCGACTGCTCGTTCAACCCTTAGTATTGGTTATTTTTTATTTTTAAAAAATATTTTAGATTAATTTTTCGTAAATGTAGAATATGTCTTAATCTTAACGGCTTTGCTTTTGTCCTTCGATAAAAAATTATTCCACAACCAAATAAGCAAGAGCTTTAAAAAGTCATTTCTCATGTGAATTAATAAATTTACAAATTTTCAATTGTGTTGTTTCTCGTAATAACAAAAAAAAAATTAGTGATATTTTTCTATAAAAAGGTATAAAAAAGAAGCATGATAAAGAAAATATTCACATCAATAGTCATCTTTAGACATTATTTCTTATTTTTATGGTTTGGTGAAGAAGTTCATTACGATTTAGCCTCTGTACTAAATTGAAATCGTTTATTAAATAAACATTATCAAATGTGTATACAAACACTCACCTAGTCAAATTCATCAATCACAAACAAAAAAAAAAATTATGTGAACAAGCAATTAAATTTTAAAAGCATGAGTGAAGACACTATTTTTATCTTTAGCGTGGTTTATTTTTTTTAATTTATTATTATTCTTATTATTCTTATTATTCTTATTATTATTATTATGTTAATTGATTAAATTTATCATATTTTTGAAAAAAAAAATGGCATCAGAGGTCCGTCAATTTCGCTCTTAATTCTATGTGTTGATTATAGTTGTGCTGAAAAGGGGAGAAATTCAAAAATAGCCAGATTTACAACTGGTCGTTGAAAAATAGCCAAGTTTCAAAAGTCATCGAAATTTAGCCACTTTAAATCTAAGCGAAAATACTGTTTAAAATTCGGAAAAATACGCCCGCAAATTTTACGGGAGTTCCAGCATAAGTATGCTTGAACTCCCATAAATTTTACGGGAGTTCCAGGATAACTATGCTGGAACTCCCGCAAATTTTATGGGAGTTCAAGCATAATTCCGCTGGAACTCCCGCAAATTTTACGGAAGTTCCAGCAAGTATAATTGTTCAGTATAATATACTGGAGTTTGGAGCACTGGTGCTCCAGTCTCCCGCAAATTT